>JAMZAV010013112.1:0-13561 GCA_024449915.1 Sweltsa coloradensis | reverse complement strand
AATTATTGTATTCTACACTATTTTTTAATATATCGAAGACCCGAAGACTAGATTTAGATTCTAGACGATGATATGTGATCTAATCTTCACAACCTTGGTCGTAAAGTATTACCCCGTAATCAGAATTACGCAACAGTTTTACAGCCGCCCTGACTGAGGGGTGTTTTGCGAGCACACGGCGCTGTTTAATCTTGCGCTCATAAAGCTCGGCTTGTCGCTAGGGTGGGATTTAAATTAGTCCCAATCAGAAAGTACACGGCGTTTGGTGGAGCGACCCTTATGTTGCCTCGGCGTGCGCGAGTGGTGATAAACCCCGTGTTGATCTAGTGATGACGACACTCTTCTGTTCTGTTATTTGCGCTCAAACATCGCGGCTGAAACAAGGGCGTGTCGTATTTCCCCCAAGAGGTATTCAACCGCGGTCTGTCTTATGCCTTCTTTTAGATGAGATGAGATGTGATGTGATGTGAGACACTTGCGGGGTTGAGCTGTTTTAAATTTACACCCTCCCTCTAGCTTGAGTATGCATGGCGCGTATAAATACGTGACGAACCAAGTCATATTCCGAGATCATTTTATTTTAAGTGTTCTGTCTAGTTTTCACATTGCTGATAGGGGTTCTTGAAAACGAAGAAAACACGTAAAACGGATGTTATTGAACATGAAAAAGAATAATAAAAACCTTATTATAAGCATGAAATAAATCTAGTGTGAAGCAGCCCGGCACCTCCACCAAACACATCAACATTGCTGTATTCTTCTTCGACGCTCGGACGCTCGCCCCCTCGTATGGGTACACCAGTACACGTGCTTGGTTTTTAAAATCACAGGATATAAGCCTGGCACCTTTCAGCTTAATACATGTATGCGCTCCTTCATCCGTTAGTCTCACGCTTGTTTTAGTTTACCAACTATTTAGCTAAGATAACCTATGATACCCACACTTGCCTTTAAAACTATTAACCGTAGCTTACAACTCTCGAGCTAAAGTTTCAAAGATGATATACGCCATGCATGTTTTGTGTGCATACTTAAAACGTAATTACGCCCGCCCAAATGCCAAACGGCTCTAGGTAAATCTCCGAACACGTCTCCTGGCGGTCGTATAACCGGCGCCATCTTGGTCGTCGCTTCAGAGCGACCCTAAATATTAATGAAACGTCTCACATCTCTCAAGGTTCGTCACGTTATCAGGGGTTAGGTTCACTCGTCGTCACTTTCACTCGTCGTCACGTTCAATGGTCGTCACGTTCACTCGTCGTCACGTTCTCTGGTCGTCACGTTCACTCGTCGTCACGTTCACTCGTCGTCACGTTCACTCGTCGTCACGTTCACTCGTCGTCACGTTCACTCGTCGTCACGTTCACTCGTCGTCACGTTCACTCGTCGTCACGTTCACTCGTCGTCACGTTCACTCGTCGTACGTTCACCTGGCTAGTTCCCTGCAGAGAGGCCAGTTGACCCTGGGCAGGGTTCCCCACGGCTAATTATTATCGGCAAACACCTTCCACCCTCGTCACGTCTAGACATGAGACGTTCAACGTTCATCCGAGTCTGCTCGTAAACAAACCTAACCCAATCAGTTGCAACGCAAGCTAGTTAGCGTTGAGCTGCCAATCAGGGCCGCTGAATACATATTGATATTCTTAAAGTGCGGCGTCGCTCAAGGTGGCATCACTGTGGCCAGCACAGAGTGTTCGTATTACGAGGGTAGCTCTATGCAGTGACAGGCGATTTCAATTACATTTTGTGCATGTTCTCAAATGGGCATTTAAATGAAATATATTATTCTACATGGCAATTAAAATGGGTGTTACGAGAAAGACCAGAGTTCGATTCGCCGCTGAGATAAATTGTGTAAATTTCTGGGTTTATTTCTATTATACTAAAATTATATAAACGGTCAAGAGTTTCTCTAGAAAACTCCAAAGCGAAAAGAAACATTTTAAATATCACAGCTATGATATTTTTACATTAACTGGTGACTTGCAGAACGCCAAAGGATATTACCAGCCGGCCGACCAATGGGACGCGGTCACATGCATCCTTGCACCCAGTATGCTAGGAGCCTTCAAGTGAGGATATGTTCAAGGTTGCAACACACACAGCAAGATAGTGTTTGGACTGTGAGAGAGGCGGGAACCCCCCAGGGAATCACAAACAAGCTGCATGCAGCGCCCGCCGGCCGACCAATGGGACGCGGTCACATGCATCCTTGCACCCAGTGTGCTCAGATAAGCGAATCGCCCCGAGGACACAGCGAGTGGTCCGGAAGGGCTGCGATGCGATGCGATGCGATGCGATGCGATGCGATGCGATGCGATGGGGAATAAAATAAATAGTTCAAAATTTCACGGTGTTTTGTAGCGGCGAACATAAAACGTTCGATTGGATTCAAATGGGTGAAAGTGACACCATCAGCGGGAATCTGTAACGGCTCGAACGCGAGCAATGTTTCGTTTAATGTATGTCAGGATAGACCTGGCAATCGGTAGGCCACCTGTTTCTAAACTATCACCTGCAATCTGGCCGTAGTTTTCCCATATAAAAAGACGAATGGTGGGATTTAAAACTAACATTGCAATGCAGAAAGTGATGTTCATGTTCATATTCTCGTTCATGTTCATGTATGTTCATGCTTATGTTTATGTTCAAGTTCATAGTCTTCGATACAACAAACATCAGATATAGATTTGCATAAATATTAATCATGTCAAATAAGAATTTTTGAAGGAAAAAATTGCAAAGTCGCTAAATTTTTGCAGAGACCTTCCTTAATAGTCCGTGGAACAAGCGTAAATACATTTCAAATCCGGAAACCAGCACCAAAATTTAGGAGCAGGTAAAAGACGTATTTAAGAATGTTATTTTCACGGGGGACACGCATGGTAGCAAATAAGTCACCTGTCATGGCGTCCACAAGATGGCCGCCAAAATAATTCTTAAAATTGCTGTAACTCAAGAAGTAATCATCAGATTTGGATAAACTAGGTTTTGTTTTATTCGGTTTTTAATGCTCTACAAAAATGTCATTAGAAATTTTACCGTTAAGACAATAGTTTTAATTATATTTATATATTATTACAATGTATTGCAATTATAGCACTTTTTGGTGTATATTTAATTATTTATACGTAGAATTCGCTAGATTGTCATAAAATTTTCAGACTATACTAAAATAACGCCAATAAATCCAAAATTTAAAGTCCCGAAACGAAATTCTTGTAACTTTTTGATTAATTAATTAATTAAATTAAGCATTAATTAAATCCCAATTAAAAGTTTCTTATTCACTTACCAAAGTCCCGTAGTGTATCACAAAACAACAATATGACCACAATGAACCAAAAAAATATTAGTTCCAAAAATTAAGTCCAATCACTTTCCTATTAATTCAATTAATTCAATTAATTAAAAATAATGACAATAATCTCAATTAATTTTGTAAAATTAACCCAATGTAGTCGACCTTGGAATCATTTTAAAGCTAGTTTTAAGGCGAATAAATGAAATGAAAAAATTAATTAATTAAATTAATTAATCACCGAATTAATTACATTTTAGTTAAATTATCCCACTTTTGACATATGTATTGTTATGTATACCTAAAACTCGATCGATCGTCATAAAAATATACTACTTTACTGACATAATGCCAATAAATCCGAATTGTCATGTCCCGAAACAAAATTCCTATAACTTACCGATTAATTAAGAAATTAAGTGAAGAATTACTTATATCTCAATAATTGTTGTTGTCACTCAATTAACACATACAAAATGCCAACCGAAGTATAAAAAATAAACAATGCGAGTGTAATTTTAAAATTAAATAAGAAGTAATATATACAAAGCGAGTTTTTTACCAAAATTAAGTTCATGCTACTTTTCTGCTAATTGAATTCCTCACAAAATTATTTTCCTGTAAAATAAGCATGCAAATGGTTCCCAGTGTGGCTGTGTTAATTTTACACAACACATGGTGATTATATCAATTAATTTAATTCATTTATTAATTCAATTAACGGGTAAGTAGCATGAACTTAATTTTGGGACTATAAATTTTTAAAATTACACTCGCATTGTTTATTTTTTATACTTCGGTTGGCATTTTGTATTGAGTGACAACAATTATTAAAAGAATTCTTCACTTAGTTTCTTAATTAATCGGTAAGTTATAGGAATTTTGTTTCGGGACATGACAATTCGGATTCATTGGCATTATGTCAGTAAAGTAGTATATTTTTATGACGATCGATCGAGTTTTAGGTATACATAACAATACATATGTCAAAAGTGGGATAATTTAACTAAAATGTAATTAATTTTTTCATTTCATTTATTCGCCTTAAAACTAGCTTTAAAATGATTCCAAGGTCGACTACATTGGGTTAATTTTACAAAATTAATTGAGATTATTGTCATTATTTTTAATTAATTGAATTAATTGAATTAATAGGAAAGTGATTGGACTTAATTTTTGGAACTAATATTTTTTTGGTTCATTGTGGTCATATTGTTGTTTTGTGATACACTACGGGACTTTGGTAAGTGAATAAGAAACTTTTAATTGGGATTTAATTAATGCTTAATTTAATTAATTAATTAATCAAAAAGTTACAAGAATTTCGTTTCGGGACTTTAAATTTTGGATTTATTGGCGTTATTTTAGTATAGTCTGAAAATTTTATGACAATCTAGCGAATTCTACGTATAAATAATTAAATATACACCAAAAAGTGCTATAATTGCAATACATTGTAATAATATATAAATATAATTAAAACTATTGTCTTTACGGTAAAATTTCTAATGACATTTTTGTAGAGCATTAAAAACCGAAAAAAACAAAACCTAGTTTATCCAAATCTGATGATTACTTCTTGAGTTACAGCAATTTTAAGAATTATTTTGGCGGCCATCTTGTGGACGCCATGACAGGTGACTTATTTGCTACCATGCGTGTCCCCCGTGAAAATAACATTCTTAAATACGTCTTTTACCTGCTCCTAAATTTTGGTGCTGGTTTCCGGATTTGAAATGTTCCTATAGTTCTAGCAGCTTGTTCCACGGACTATAAAGGATACTTATTAACATACTAAAACTCCCCTCCAATCGGACTGGAGCTTCGGCCGCCATATTGGAAAATGGCGGCCAACAAGTGTTTGTTATCGAATATCTCCAAATTGGTTTGAGATAGACAAAATATCTCAATGGCAAAAATATTCCCCATTTAATTCCCTACAAAACAAACGTCTTCTATAGTTTTGGTAGGGGCAAAGGTTACGTCACAAAATCGTGGTTTATATGTTGCTTATTGGAGTACCAGCTAATTTCCAAATTTTCATGCCCAGCATCAAACAATGCCCGGTTAATCCGTAAAAAATCGATTTAAACACAAAAGGACTTTTGTACGGGGTTCATGAAAGCTTCCATTAGTATTTAAAAAAATCAGTTCTGCGAAATCGGATTTTGCATTTACCCGGAATTTGGGTTTTTCCATTGTTGGCATTTCCTCGAAAATGCCCTTTTTGACTGTCGGTTATTAAGCACTAAATAGCATTGGAAGAAAAATTCTTCCTACGCACATTGAAATGACTCAAATAATGATCCGATTACAACCAAAGTTTAAATCCAATATGGCTGCAAATTCCTAATATCCACAACATCAAAGTAAATTATGTAACAAAAAGAGTGTAAAAACAGCAAGAAAACCGTATTCATATTGTGAATATTATGAATTAGCAGCCATATTGGATTTAAACTTTGGTTGTAATTGGATCATTTTTAAGTCATTTCAATGTGCGTAGAAAGAATTTTTCCTTCAATGCTATTTAGTGCAATGATCAGTAAAATATGGCATTTTTTAGGAAATGCCAACAATGGAAAAATCCTAAATTCCTGGTAAATGCAAAATCCGATTTCTCAGAACTGATTTTTGGATGAGCGTAGCGAGCGAAGCGAAGATTCCATTTCACTACACTGGAGAAAAAAATCCGGAATGTTTTTTTTTCTTTCTTTCTTTTTTTTTGTATTTTTGTGTGTCTGTTAACACGATTCCGGCTAAACCGATACTCCGATTGCAATGAAATTTTATGGAGGCCTTCGAAATCTCTAAACTTAGAACTGCCACGTTTTTGAGCGCAATCGGGAAATTTTTTCTTATAAAAAACGCAATTTTACGTTTTTTTTCGATTTTTAAAAATTTTTTCGACTTAACCTACATGCTTTATCCGATTGTATGATTTTTTCACAGAACCTTAACTTTATGAATTGAGATATTGGTGTGAAATTTGAGCGTAATGGAAAAATTATTTCTCATGAAAATCGAAATTTTACGGGTTTTTTTCTTTTTTAAAACAATTCTTTGACTTGCACACCCACATTCTTACCCCTACATTCTTTATCCTATTGTAATGATTTTTTCACAGAACCTTAGTTTCATAAATTAATATATTCGTGTTAAAATTTGAGTGCAATCGAATAATTATTTCTGATGAAAATTGCAATTTTTCGATTTTTTTCTTTTTTTAAAAATTACGATTAATTAAATTTTTTAAAATTAAAGTTAATTTTTTATTTAATTTAATTTAATTTTAAAAAAAAATCTTCGACTAAGTAATAATTTTTTCACAGAACAACAGAAAATCCGCGTAACACATGGCAGCTCAATGCACCAATTACGCTCATCCAACAACGCGGCGGGACTTAAGCGTTTTCCTAGTTTAAAATACTAATGGAAGCTTTCATGAACCCCGTACAAAAGTCCTTTTGTATTTAAATCGATTTCTTACGGATTTACCGGGCATTGTTTGATGCTGGGCGTGAAAATTTGGAAATTAGCTGGTACTCCAATAAGCAACATATAAACCACGATTTTGTGACGTAACCTTTGCCCCTACCAAAACTATAGACGACACATGTTTTTGTAGGGAATTAAATGGGGAATATTTTTGCTATTGAGATATTTTGTCTATTACAATTTGGGATATTTGATAACAAACACTTTTGGCGCCTTTTCCATATGGCGGCCGAAGCTCCAGTCCGATCGTAGGGGAGTTTTAGTGTGTTGATTAGTATTATATAAGGAAGGTCTCTGCAAAAATTCAGCGACATCTCAGTTTTTTTTCTCCAAACGTCAATATACGATCTTATTTGACAGGATTATATGATACGTGTCCAAAATCATTCGTCCATTCATACATTTAATAAATAAGGAGGTTTTTGGCGTTACGGAGAAGTGTTTGCTAAATACCAACTGTTGACGATGCCTACCTAATGGTGGTTGACGTAATGATTACGAGAGAGACAAACGTACACATAACATAGAGGTATGCGAGTTTGAGAGAGACAGATATATTCGTACAGATCAACGTGAATGTGCAGGAAAGAGAGAGAGGATATGTGAATGAGGTAAGAGTGAGAGAGACATTATATTCGTACGTACAGGTCGACGCGAGTTTGTGGGAAAGAGCAAAATGATATGTGAAGGAGGTAAGAGTGAGAGAGACAAAGTAATTCCGAGCAAAGTGAGTGTGTGTGAAAAGAGAGAGGGCATCGTACAATAACGCAGCGATGGTTCATTAATATTTCGTAGAGTAGAGAAGGTTACACAAAGTTCACGTCATAACATGTAACAAACCCTTTATTATCACATGTCGTTTCTTTCCTCGTGATAAGCCAATAATAGAATACAATTTCATTTACTTACTTTAAAAATGCAATCATGAGCCGCATAGTAAAATGACAGTTATACAGGTAGGCAAATATTGAGACTTAATAGCCAATCTTTCTACAAAGGGAAGAGGGTCGGTTTCAGCTACTATTGACATCTCATTTGTGCGTTTTATATAAACGCCAAACAGGGGGAAGAACACACCACGAACGAAACGAAATGTGAGGAGAGAAATAAAATAAAACGATTGATCTTATTTAAAGGGGTATTTAACCGCCAAATTCAAAATATATATTTCATTCAGGCTTACTAGTAATGAATTTAACAATTAACAGAAAAAAATTTGGGGTCACCATGACCTCCCAAAAAATTGTCAAACGACGTTTTTCGAGCTAGGTCCCATCGGCAAAAATTCTCCCACAAGAAACAACATGGGGACGATCTTTATGCCCCGTGACCTTGGAGGATTTTGATCCAAAAAAATATTGGTCATAATTGACGTAATCTACAGCCTTTTCTGCAAATTCTCTATATTTTGTTTTGCAGTTTGGGGAAGCAGTTCGGTCAAAATATGCTGATTACCAAGATGGGGTGTGATTTTGGATTGCATATTTTTGCGTGTTTGAGGGTATATTTGGGCACAGTTTCAAGACACGATGTTATAAAGGGGCATTTTAGATTGGTACTATGCTCTAGTATCTATGCGAACCAAAATATAAGCAGGTTAAAGCCGGTTTAAGAAATTTCCCAAAACACCTATTTTCGCAAATTTCTAGATTAAAAAAATTAAAAATTCGTGTTAAATCACAGTTACAAGATATGATTTTTAAACGGTCATTTAAGTGTAGTATTGTGCTATAGATCACGTGGTAAAAAATAATTTTTTGGGTTTTTAGCCCCTGTAATAATATCAAAATTGGGCTGCTATACAAAAGGCAAATAATCGTAATATGCCCAAAAGCGACATTTTTTCGCTGTAAATCTTGACTAAGACCGAGCAGTCGCATAATTTGCACGAACCGTAAAACAGAATAGTTCCTTTAAATTAAGTTGACTTCAATGCACAATGCAGGATTCATGTTATTAACTCTTTTAATTGCCAATGAACAACGATCTTACAATTACATTAGTGTGGTTGTATTTTTGCAAGGGTATCAACCCAAAATCATCCCGACGAAAATAATTAGAATGGGAATTAAATTTAACTAAAAGTCTCCTGAGTGGATTTAAACCCAACTCTTGTCATGCGGGTTGCCTACTCTTCCTGTGAATCCCCTAGCGAGGTAGCTTGGTTGCTGTCCCGTCCGAGAGAGGGCAGCATACACACTTGTTTATCAATATCAAACTGACCTCCCAATACAACCAACTGCAGTCATCAAGTCAACCCTTAATTAATAGACCAACTTCTTTTGTATTAAATGTATTGTATTGTTTTAATACACCTCCGTGCACCCCAAGGCCATGCATTGTTAGAAGAGTACAATAGGGTCCACCCTATACACAATAATGATAGCGGGTTGCAGATAACACCTTGTAAAATTAATGTTCCTACACCATCTCTTTCCCATAAAACATCATTTTTCATTGTGGCCTTTTCCCCATGCGAGTACTCCCTACGGGTCGACGCCATATTGATTACAACGCGTGTACAGTCTGTGTGAGAGCACCGCGCACAGGTGGGGACGATCCTAACGAGGTCGCGTCACAAATACCGTCACGTGGCATAAGTTTACTTTTAAAGTACAGATAAATCTGAAAGGAAGATGTTTATTAAAACGGAAATCGCACGTTAGATTCTAGAGGCATTTTTAATTCATTAATCAACGCCAAGTTGAGATATCGCTGCTTGATTTCTAGATGATGAATAGTATCTATTCGGGGGGTGGGGGGAGCTAGACAGGTGTAATAATAAGCGGAAAGACTGGGGTCTCTGGAGAATATTTAAGTTAATTTGAAGGAAATGTAAATATCATCTAAATTTTGCATACCAGCTAGATTATACTTCATGTTTATATTATTGTGGCCGAGTATAGACAAACATACAAAGGCAAATCTTTAACACAGAATGGACCACCTTGCCAACTGTAGGCCTATCTAGTGTACAATCTGCGTTAAAATTTATAAAATTACACAATTTTCATTGTCGATCTCAATAAAAAAACAGTATTTCTTAAATAATTATTATAATGATTACTTGTTTGATCGTCACATGTAAATTTCAAAACATATAAACAGTATATTGAAGAATTACGCGAAGTATAGGAGAGCACTGCTATATCAATGTAACAACGTGATAACAAACCAATATATTGACAAGCTTAGAAAGCTAAAGCATTTGCCCAGACAGCAGAGGCCCAGGTTCAATACTCAGTGGGTTTACTTTTTCCTGTCTGTAAGGCGTCACCAACACCGTCGCCACAAATTAGTTGGGTAAACGAACAATTGAAAAACTGAAGTGCGAACGAATATTGGAGAGATAAATTTTAAACGAAACTCACACACACAATAAATTTATGCAATAGATTATACTGATTTATTTTCATGACCAGGAATCGAATGTATTTTGCCCGTTTATACGATCATATTATTATAGTATAAACGAGAGAAAGTCGGACCCGGCACCTCCACCAAATGTCAAACAATTTACTTGATAATTCACGTTTTATTTTGATGGTTTTCATTACACAACATTATAATTTTTATATTCAACATTTCGGTAATGTACTAAAGATAAGCTCGACTTCATCGTCGCACACCTAACAGTCCGTAATTGTGATCTGCTGCCCTCGACCAGAAGTGGATGGGTGTAACTTTAGTAGATACAACTAGACCTCTTGATTAACTTGTGATCGATGGTGTACCGGCAAATACATGCATTTGTGTGCTGATGTGAGTTATAACCGTTTGTGTACTAAATATACCTCACATGAAGTGTTTTTGTTTACAAGCGTATTAGAGATGTGATGATGTTTGGTGCTGATTATACTGACACAAGAAAGAATGGGAGCGCAGATTGAGCGATACGTTGTACGGCGACAGTGAAACACATCTTTAGAGTGGTATGCTTTATCTTCCTCGTCTTTCTCAGAGTGTTTCGTCTCTTTATGTATGTGTTGTGTACGGTATTTAAACCAGTGCACAGTAAGCACTGAAGGGACTTTGCAAGACATAACTCAGCGCAGTAACACGCTAGACGCCAATACGAAGGCTACTTGTGAGACCAAGAGCCGGCAATCTTCATTCGTCTTTCTTCTGTATAATAGCGATATGGCCATTCCTGGTAAACCATGCAAATATACTATACCTACATATTATTAACCATGGATATTATCAGAAAAAGGAAACAAGGGACGCCTTGAGGTGGCAAATCAGTGAAACACTTGATAAAGGCACGATAAATGCCTTTCTGAACCTAACCATAGTTATGTATAATTTGTCAAAAGGGAACTACTGGTACCAGAATGAGAATTACAAATCAGCGCAATAAGATTATAATATAACAGCACAGGCAGGAATACACGTATGGCTGAGAGAGGAACAATACACTATCTTATAAAAGACAGATTGCGGCGCTCTAGGCGTAGCCCCCATGCAGAAGAACCCAGAGTGTAAAGGCTGATTGATTGATTGTGGGGGGCCTCGAGTCGAGGCTAAGGCAGCGAGGCTAATCAAGACGATGAGTGATTGATGGAGGAACAGAGACCATCAAGATGAAGAAGCCTCGGTGCAAAGAAAGAGGGACAGAAACAAAGCGATTCTTGGACGTCTTGGATGGGTACTTCCATGCACTTGTCACCGACAAGAACTCGCACACTCCAAAGTGTTGGACTGACTTCTGGCAGGATATTATTTTATACATAGTTCCAACAATAATAATTATTATTGGCATGACGATGCTAGCCCACTATACTAAGGCTGCGTTCCAATGCTTCATTTTTACGCTAGTCTACTGCGTAGTGGACTCATTTACCGGAAGTGAAGTGACTAGCAGGCGACCAAAGCTCCGATTTGGCTAGCAGGCTAGTGGACAGCAGAGAGCAGGCGAAAGTGTACACTACGAAGCCCACTAGCCTGCTAGCAAAATGGCGGCCAGTAATTTCGCAGCCACAAACCTACAACTAGAAGCTACTTATGGAGTTAAAGTATTATAAATTGATGATATTACGATAGTAAAATTGATTATAACAGCAAATACAAATACTTACATCCAGTCAAGCATTCTTTTCAATGGTTTCATGTGAAAAGTGAGGTTAGGGTTTGTTTATTGTTTATGTTTATTGTTAGGGTTGTTGATGACTTTTCTATCTGTTTAGGAAAAAGTGTATGCCCAAAGGTGTAAGTAGGTAGCAGTTAGCAGGTTAGTGGCTAGACGGTAGTGGCTAGCAGGGCAAAGAAGCATTGGAACGCAGCCTAACTTCTAGCATGCTAACAACAATGATGCCAAAGTGACGTCACAAGCAGGCGGCAGTGTCGCTGTGAGTGGCTGTCTCTTGGCAAACCAATGTAGGTAGGGGCCAATACATTATAAAACAAGATTTGCAACGCATAGACTCGCATTCTTCTGGCTAAGACTAGGCTACTGGGTACTCAAGTTCCTAGCGGTTATCCAGAGACCTTGAAAACAAGTTCACTGACACTCTACTAGGAGATTTAGTGGGCCTTGCTTTGCAATTAGTCGTGTCTAGAAGACAATGCAACGACCGCACACATGATTTTAAAATATGCAGTTTAAAACAAGCTCAATCGTAATCATATTTACTAAAAATAGGTTTCCAGACTAAGTACTGAGAAACACAGAGTATAGCAGTGCATTCTCTTATTATAATATATAGTAGGAGCATATCCGATTGACTGCACGTGATTTTGAAGCAACACCTTAGATCGTCCATCATACATAACGTCACACGAGGCGGGCAAGCTACGTCTCTTCACCTCATACATAACGTCACACGAGGCGGGCAAGCTACGTCTCTTCACCTCACACGTCTTAATATTACGACATGCACAGAGGATGTTTTGTTTTTCGTATGACAAACTTTACTCGAAACTGTTTCCACTCCCATAAAACTAGGGTAAGTGTCTGCCGGTATGGAAGTGCTCGGGGCCCCCCCCCCCCCCCCCCACAAAGACGCCGGGTGAACCGGCTCCAGTAGAGAGCTCTCAGCGCAATGCAAACACCGCCACACCGAATGCGCAACTTTATCAAGTTATGTATTTTGAATAAATATGGAAATGGTTAGAGTGACTCAAACAACTAATTTCTGTAGAAAGTTACTACGTCAATTTATTTAGGGTGAAGAAATCAAACTGGAAGCTCGCCAGAAATGTTGTCGCCGAGTCAACAGCGGCAAGTCTCGAGATGCGCCTGTTTCGAGCACTACGGAAACAAGATCTACGACAAAATCCTAACAAATTGATCAAAAGATTCCTTACAACTAACCCTCAATATGCACGTAAAACATTTATCTTTCACGCTAATCCACTATTAAAAATGTTCAAGTAAATAATAATGATATTTAGAGAATCCTGGCCGTTGTAGTTAGGTAAAAAATTAATCAAAATATTATACATTTATAATACATTTTAATGATGAATAGTAAAAAATGCAATGTATAAATATATAATTTATCTATGTGAAAATTTGTCAGTATTGTAAATAAAGTGGAATAGCGATAAATAAGGTAGAACATATTTAAATATGTGGTTTGCTAATGACTCGATTACCTGCGTAGGAGAGTCAAATATAATGGTGTAACGAAATGCCCTCTAGCTAATTATTTTGATGCCCGTATAACTATATAAATTTCCCTATAGGGAAATAAGGGCAATTAAATCGATAATGGAGTATTATTGATTAATTCAATAATTAAAACTATTAAAAATATA
>JAMZAV010013111.1:0-16545 GCA_024449915.1 Sweltsa coloradensis | reverse complement strand
AAAAAAAAAGGCAGTTCTTTTAGCAGAGTACTTAATTTCAAAGTTCCTATTTTGGTGAACGTGCCCAAGACTGCATATACTAGCTAATTTTACACCACTCTTTGCTGAGCGGTTTACTCATTCTAGTTTTACTGCAATTTTTCCTGAGCGTTTACTCATTCATAGTTTTACTGCAATTTTGCCTGAGCGGTTTACTCATTCATAGTCATCAATTTAAATACTAGGAATAAGGAACTAAGGGCACCAAAGTGTAAGCTATCAATGAGACAAAAGGGCTTTCAGTGTCGGGCACAAACCTTTACAATTCTGTACCGTTACAAATCAGGAATATCAAAGATTGTACTCGTTTTAAGAAAGACTCAAAGCCATGCTTTTAGATAAATGTTATTATTCTGTAGAGCAATTTAGATCGACTCTCCCAAAGCACGCAGTTTTATAAAGGTTTTTTGCCGATTCTGCATGAAACACTCTCTTAGTTATTTTTTAATTATAGTTTTAGTGTTTTGAAAACTTTTATAAATTAATGACAACTCAAATGTTCAGTATTTTATATATTTTATATATTAAATGTATATGAACTAAACGAGACTAATAAATACAATACAATACAATAGTTTTACTGCAATTTTGCCTGAGCGGTTTACTCATTCATAGTTTTAGTGCAATTTTGCATCACTCTTTGACCGAGTGGTGCACAATCAGGTTAACTGAGTATATTTTCACATTCATTTTAGTCAGCTCCCACCGTTTTCTATACACGAAACGTACGGTTGATATTTCCATTTAATTTCAGCCCGTTCTCCTGTTACTTACTCAGTCGGGGTCGGCCTGCAGAAGCTTCATCTAATTACACAGATGAGCCAATGAAGCGCCGAGGTGTCAAATTACCCACCCTAACAGTTGATTGACAGCTGAGCGCACGCGCCAACTCCAGGGGGCGTGTCCGCTCTTTGTCATCGCAGACGAACCACGATAAAAACTATCATTTTGTGGTGGCAAAACGTGGGAAATACCACAGGGGTCAAAGAAAGAGATACTTTTTGAAATTAATTCCTCCTTTGATGAAGGTCGAAGATCGGACTTGGCCGAAGTAATGACTGGTTGAGTGGAATGGTATCACGTGGGGAATAAGAGCAGGATTAGGCTCTAGTTTAAAGCTTTATTGATTGTTATATGGGGTAAGGGAGATATTAATGAAGTGTGCTGCACTCTAGCGGAAGTAAGACTCAATGTACTCAGTTCTCCCCCCTTATGTCTTGTCGGTGTAGAATCTTGAGAGAACTTCTTTATCGACAATAAACGTCACCCGGGCGACAACGATAAAACAATGTGATGTTTGTTTTTATCGAAGAGTCGAGAGAAGGTAAATAAACTAGGGGACGTCAAGTTGAAATTTTTTAGAGTTCTGTCCATTTCTCTATGGTTCTGTCCAACTGACTTTCTAAAGTGTGTAGTAGTGGTTTTTGTAGCGAAGATGTTGAGAGCGATTGAGACGGATAATGTTATTAGGAATATCATACGTGAAATTTTGCGGGAATGTAGTGCCAAGGGCATCAAGACAACTGACACTTTGGTTTCATATATGGTGAGTGTAGAAACTAGATAATGCCGAAGTAGGTCTACGTCACTTGATACCAGGGATGGACCCGGGCCCAGACAGGTCCACCCCGGGGCCCGGGGTATTCTCCTGACGATCATAGAAGGCGAGAAATGTGGCAAAGTCCAGCTCGCAAACATCAGCTAGGCTAGCAAGTAGGCTTACCAAAAACTAGATAGTGCTCCCGGCTGTAACTTAAGTCGTCGGGGACCACTCCTCGCCTTGACGTCGACGATCTCAAATGAGACGATGATAGGCATAGGAAATTCGTTTTCGAAATTACAAATTATATTAAACTATCTTAGTACCACCAAGTCACCTCGAACGTTATGTCTTTCAGATCCGCCTGTTGGTCGCGAACCCCGACTATGGCTTCATGGAGGACAACGACAAACCTCTACAGAGAGCGGACGTCGAGAGGTTGATATCCCTGTGTGTGGGGAAGCTGTCCGAGCGCAACTCTCCGTCTCTCGCGAGCATCAAGTTGCAGGTCTCCTGAACATTTCCAGAACTCTCTTGGGTGGGAGGGCTTTATGAACTCTCTTCGAAGAGGGTGGCTTTCTAAACTCTCCTTGGGGGGGGAAGGCTTTCTGAACTCTCTTGGGACGGAGGGCTTTCTGAACTCTCTTAGGACAGGAGGGCTTTCTAAACTCTCCTGGAAGAGGGTGGTTTTCTAAACTCTCCTTGGGAGGGAGGGATTTCTTGACTCTCTTGGGACAGAGGGCTTTCTGAACTCTCTTTGAAGGGGCAGCCTTGTAAGCTGTCTTGGGTGGAAGAGTTTATTAAACTCTTTTTGGAGGGAGGGCTTTTTAAACTGTCTTGGGAAAGAAAGCTTTCTAAAGTACATTGAGTGGGAGAGCTTTCTAAACTCGTTTCGGAATGGCGTTCCGAACTCACTTGGGAACTCTCTAAGCTCTCTAAACTCTTTATGGTGGTAGGGCTTAGCTTAGGCTTCTAAACTCCTTTGGCAGGGGGAGTAATCTAAACTCTTTATGGTGGTAGGGCTTACTAAACTCCTTTAGAGGGAGAGTTCTCTAAACTCTCTTCGATTCACAATCCAGGTACATCTAGAGGTAACCCTCTTGCTTCCAACAGGTGTACTTCGGTAGCAACTACTTCCCTCGTGAGGTGATGATAGCCGACAACAGAGAGGGTATCGCGACGAGGGTGTCTCCTCTCATCAAGGAGATCGTGGAGACGTCGAGCAAGACCAAGGATGATCTGGAGAAACTCTACAGGAAGATGATCGTCGCGATAATCCTCACCTCGGGGCTGGGCAACCCCACCGTATACCCGGTGCTCAGGGAGGCGACAGGTAACAACAACAATAATAGTAATAATAATGTCACTTTAATTCTTCAAAATTCAATTTTTACATTACAATTATTTTACATTATTTTTATTTTATTTTTATATACCTAGGTTAAAAGCTAAAGACACAAATAAATAAATAAATAAATAAATAAATAAATAAATAAATAAATAAAAAAGTAGTAAATTGAAGAATGCTCGCATAAGTTAAAACTGACTGAACTGACTGAGGAATGTATTCTGATTCGGGAGGTCACAGATTCAAATTTCGCTAGCGGCAATCCTGTTCGAAAGTTTTTCCAGGGTTTTGTGCTGGGAAAATGTTCTTAAACAGCCCTTGGGTGTAATCATTACAATTAGGCCTACTCTAAACATAGTTAGTCACTTGAAGAGGGTCACATAGGGTAAAACTGTACTAAAGTTACAGTTCGGTGATGTTCGTGCTAAGTGACTAATTACTCACGCACGATCACTATGAAAACCCTCTCCTATCTTCTGTGTTTCAGTTGCCCTACAGAGTGTGTTCCCTCCCTCGGAACTGGGACAGTTTATGTCCCTACTCAAGCGAGAGAAGGAGCAACAGATGACAGAACTGACGCAGATTGTGACGGGGATCAGACTGTTCAACAGGGACTGCCAGAAGGGGGGCGAGGGCATAGACGACCGTAAGTCTAGTTTAGTTTATTGTCAAGCCTCTTTTACATTCTTTGTTACATTTATATTATGTACCGTACAGAATTATCAAGTTGTCATGTAAGTTTGGGTATGTAGGGCTTATAACCTATGCACAGGTAGTCACAAAAAATGAACAGTGGTGTTCAAGTACAAAATGATAATATACAAATTTACAGTCACATATGTATCACAGTCTAGCATTGTTTAGACTTTAGATATTCTAAGTTTAACAAACAAAATAATCAAGCAAATCGTTGATCTACTACCAAAGAGTAGATTTAATCATTAGCACTTAGCAGGACCATTACTCAGTCATAAGAGTCATAAAAGTATACAATCCTATATAAATAAAATACAAAGGCTTATTTAACAAACTGACACACACTTGCCAACATTGGCAAAAAAACATTAGGCTTATCCCACCTGTATTAAAAGTGGTTGAATTCACTTACAGAGTAGGGCTAGCAACAATGTGACAGCAGCGATTTTCAAAAAGTTTTCTTAAATTCTTTTACGTCACTTCCTTGAAGCTTTGATGAAGATTATTGTTCATCTTTATCCCACTCTCTGCCATACCTCTTTGCCTTCTCGTTAGGTTACACTGGGCTACTCTCAACTCAGCTGACCTTTGTTTCGAGTATTTATTTGGTGTACATTCAAGTTTTTGGTGAATAGGTTAAGGTTACTATGAACAAAAGTGATAACTTCACATATGTAGACACAGGGCATGGGATTTTTTTTTACAGATTTAAAAAAAGGTTTACAACTATCCCTGAAACCTGCTTTTGCAACCACCCTCACAGATTTCTTTTGCATCAGTACTATTTCTCCATCCCATAGGTAGCGATACGGGTTCTTAGCGTTTTAGGTTTTTGATGCTTCAAAATGCTAATTTAACTAAAAATAATGTTTTTAATGCCTACTATTGAGAACTAGTTTATCAATGTATTCAAGCATTTTATATAGGCCTAACTACCTATAATGAATTGAAATGTTCCTATACCTAAATCATCATTCCCATTAGAAGTGTAAGCCCACATTTAGGGTTTTGGTGGAAGGGAAACCAATTTATGCTACAAAATGCTAAATTTGTCAAAATTAATGCTAAATATTCTAAATTTAAATGCTAAAAAAATGTATATCGACCCATAGATCATTATGGAGTGAAAATAGACAAAGTATACTGGCATCCTTGCTTACTAGATTGCTAAGACGTCTCAATGCAGAAGTCGTTAATTTATATCATAATATATCTATATATATATATATCTATATATATATATATATATATCATAATATATATATATATATATATATATATATATATATATATATATATATAATATATTATAATATATTTATTATCATTTTCATTATTTTTATGAATTGTCTATGAACCGTTTATGTGGAAAGAAAGCAAGTAAATGCACCACTAGTAGAGAAGTACCGTGGTCAGCCGAGCCGTTAACCACAGTCCCAAATCATAAAAACTCGCTTTTTCCAAAAGTTCCAACACTCAAATGATGTATGAATCATGTTTTTAAAATACTAAGAATTTTTGTAATGGTTCAGAATTTAAATTGTTTATAAAAACACTTAAATACACAAATTTCAGAGAATGTTCTGGATATTTTGTTTGCCTGTAGTAGATTCAATTTAAACGATGGGAAAAAATTAAAAAACTAAAAAATCGCAACCAAAATTTTATCTAGTTGAAAAATCTTACTTTTGGAATTCAAAAATAACAATTTTTTTCCTTATGGAGTGAAGGTCATTATGGAGTGAAAATAGACAAAGTATACTGCCTTGTTGAGTTGTTGGCATCCTTGCTTACTAGATTGCTAAGACGTCTCAATGCAGAAGTCGTTAATTTTATATGATAATATATATATATATATATATATATATATATGTTTTTACGTAGATTTTCTCGGATATAATGTGACATAATGAAATTCTTTCGAGTTTCCGAGTTAAATAAGTTTTAATACCAACGTTTCGAACAGTTCTCCCTGCTCATTCTCAAGGTAACGACATACAAATTAAAAAACATTGAGTAAACAAACAAGACAATAACAAATAATATAAAAGACAAAACAAGTCACTGCAACTGCTCAGCATTACATTTAAGATCTTTGCGATGACCTTAACAGGCGTTTGGTAGGTGGAGCTTCAGGTGGCTTCTTTCTTCTCCTATCCACTCTAGCTGGAGGAACTACATTTTCCGTGGCAACTGGGGGTACTATCGGCACCACATGGCTATCACGTAGCGCCAGTTTCCAGGTGGGTGCTAGTCTTTTCGCATCATCTCGTATGTTTAAGTTATGCGGTCGTTTCTCCATTTCGACGGCTTCTCTAACAATACGAGATACTTCATGGTCCACTCTGGCAACAGTCTTTGCGTTCGCGAAATCTATCCAGTGCTCCTTCTCAAAATAGTGCTGGAAAAGAGCAGATGTAGTTTGCCTGTTTTTTATTGCCGTTCTATGCTCGTCCAGACGTGCTGAGATTTTACGGTTCGTCCTTCCGATATATGTTTTCTCACAACACCCGCAAGGAATTTCGTATATTCCATGAGCTTCATGAGGAATCACATCTTTCACATTTCTAAGCATTGATGAGATCTTAAGTTCAGCTTTAAAGATGGTTCCAATGTTGTTTTTCTTTAGGAGTCTGCTTATTTTATCTGTGGTACCTTGTACATACGGTAAATATGCCATGCTTCGGTATTTCTCTACTTCTGGAGGATTTAAGTCCTTCTTCTTAGGAATTCTGTTAAACGCTTTGGAAATAGATTTGTCGGAATAACCATTCGAAAGAAGAGCTTCCCGAAGTCCCTTCATTTCTTCTGTTATATGGTGTTGGTCAGATAGCCTCTTTGATCGTGTAGCGAGAGTGTTAACCACTGAGAATAGAATGAGCAGGGAGAACTGTTCGAAACGTTGGTATTAAAACTTATTTAACTCGGAAACTCGAAAGAATTTCATTATGTCATATATATATATATATATATATATATATATATATATATATATATATATATAATATATTATAATATATTTTATTATCATTTTCATTATTTTTATGGATTGTCTATGAACCGTTTATGTGGAAAGAAAGCAAGTAAATGCACCACTAGTAGAGAAGTACCGTGGACAGCCGAGCCGTTAACCACAGTCCCAAATCATAAAAACTCGCTTTTTCCAAAAGTTCCAACACTCAAATGATGTATGAATCATGTTTTTAAAATACTAAGAATTTTTGTAATGGTTCAGAATTTAAATTGTGTATAAAAACACAAAAACACGCACATTTCAAGAATGTTCTGGATATTTTGTTTGCGTGTAGTAGATTCAATTTAAACGATGGGAAAAAATTAAAAAACTAAAAAATCGCAACCAAAATTTTATCTAGTTGAAAAATCTTACTTTTGGAATTCAAAAATAACAATTTTTTTCCTTAAAGATCAAGGGAAAAAAAATGTTACACAATTCTTAAATTTAAAAAAAGAAGGTAAAGGGCAAAATTTTGGGTCCCAGGTTTTGCCCTATAAAGAGTTAATCATACTTTTCCAATATAAAAATACTTCTCTTGGATACGGAATTGAATAATAGTTGTGGCATCGTCCACCAGTTCCTCACATGTTGCAGCAAGCACTGTCCGCCACCCAGGACACTCTTCAGAGCAACCTGAAGAAGTTGATGGGGCGGATCAACATTCTCTCGGCGGCCGTGGACGTTATCTTGAAGGCCGAGGCTGTAGCCCCAGCTGTAGCCCCGGCGACACCGGTTGACAAGGAGGTGGACCGAGAAGAAGCGGAAGATGAAGAAGAAGCCAAGAAGAGAAGAAGCGAGGAGAAGAAGACTGACGAAAAGAACAAGCACCTTATCAACTCTGCCCTGATAACGGCAAGGCAACTAGAAGTTTTCATCAGGTAAGCGTTGGAAAGAAGAAACTCACATTATATGTGACACTGTTGATCATGTCATGTCATGTTTAAAGATGAATTTCTAACATTGAGAGATTAAAGGTTTA
Organism: Sweltsa coloradensis; assembly: GCA_024449915.1. Classification (NCBI taxonomy): domain Eukaryota; kingdom Metazoa; phylum Arthropoda; class Insecta; order Plecoptera; family Chloroperlidae; genus Sweltsa; species Sweltsa coloradensis. The sequence goes on along the minus strand of JAMZAV010013111.1, from coordinate 8,927 downwards.
AATTAACTAGGAAAACGCTTAAGTCCCGTCGCGTTGATGGATGAGCTTTTTTTGTAAGTTTTTAGTTTGCGTGGGATCTATTTACTTAACAAGTGCCTTTTGAACGCATTGTTGGTGATTGTTGTCAAGTTTCTATTGTTACTTGTAAATTGTTATTATAAACCTAAAAAAACTCATATTAAAACCTTTATTCTATGGATTCTGGCTAACTTTTTCAACTTTTTCTTTCAAAAAGCAATACATCACCATCACTTTAATGTCCATGTGAAATATGAACGTTGTAGCCCCACCTGTTTGGTCAGAATCGGCCCAAATGTCACGAAAATATCGCACTAAAAATCGAAAAAATCGTAAAAGTACGATATTCATGAGAAATATTTCTTCGATTGTACCCAAAAACAATACAACTAAGTTCAGAGATTTCGAAGGTCCCCTCGAATTTTCATCAAGATCGGATATGCCGTTTGCCCGGTAGAGAGCAAACAAACAGACAGAAAAAAAAACAAAAAAAAAACACCCGAGCTAAATTTTTTGGGGGTCAGTGAAATTGAAGTCTTTGCTTCGCTCATCCAATTAATTTGTGAAGAGTATGGTGATAGAAATAGAAATAGCAAAAGATAAAAAAATACAATCCTATATCAGATGCCAATTTGACAATACCTAGCTATCCAGCAATAATTGTATGGTTGAATTTGATAAGAAAGTGAATGTATAGCCAGTTGTAAAATTTTGTAGAAGAGGCTGAAATAATCATTCCCTATCTGCCACAATTCTATCTTCTTTTTTAATGCTATTTCTTTTGTTCATTATTTTGTATATTTTTTATTGATCTCCACCAACAACAGGTATTAACCCACAAGTGTCATGTTACAAAAACCAAATTTAATTAAATTAATGAACAAGTACAATAAGAAAAACTTGAAAAACAAAAGTATAAATAATTTTAAAAAATAACGGTTGAAAAACAATTTTTTTAAATATTTATTTATTTACAAAATTTATCAGAAATGAACTGATGTTTTAAAATACAAATCTGGTGAAAAGGTGATAAGAGCGATAAAATGAGTCATATTGGTAAACAGGCATAAACAGCTGCTTAAATGAATGAAGTTTCATGTGGTTGATGTCAATTGCTGTGTTAATGGCTAATAATTTGTTGTAGGTGTCTTGAATTCGGTTGATGGATGAAAATTAAAAAAAAAAACATCAATACGAGCACATGATATTTTGAAGGGTACAATAAATTTTCTTGTAAACTTTGTACAGATGTGAAAGTTTATATCTTGAAGTAGGTCTCTTTCTTTTTTTCAATTTTTTGGTTCATTAATTAATTAAATTTACTATCCATTTTAAGTTCGTTACCAAAATTATTGACTTATTATACATTGTTGTTGTAATATTACTACTTCATACTTTACTTAACTATAGTTAATTATGATGTTTGCATATATGTATTTAGATTTATGTAGTTGTCCTACTTTGTAAATCAGTTTTTGAACTGAATATGATAAGATGTTAAATACACAAATAAATAAAATATAGGACAACAAAAATAAATAACTATATTTTTAAAATGGAAAAGAGACTATAAATAGAGGTTGCAGTTGCAAGAACAATGTGTGTTTCAGAAAGTTATTGTCTGGGGTAAGTTACGCCCATGAGAGTGTGAGGGAGCTGCTCGAGAGTCTACAGACGCGGCTGCTTCAGATCCACGACACCGTGAGGTTCAGAACTGCGATCCCGACTGTGCAAGTCTACGTGAGTACATCTTCTCAATAGGGAATATTCCACTTAATATTTTATATTTTATTTTAATTCTTATTCATGTCTTAATAGTCACTGCACTTTTTTTTATTTAAAAAAAATGTTTTTTGTGTAATTTAAACAAGAATTAAATGGGTCCCCCAGTTTGCGCGCCAAAAACGAGCGTGCGCCATCTTTGGACGGTACTACGTCATAACTGTGTTGAGTCAAGGCCAATTGGAAACTAAATGTACGTATATTTGTACATATTTACATACAGACGGCGGTGCTCGCCCATCCGCTCAACACAAACAACTCCACAGGGATGTACATTTTCACCGTCTTTTGTTTTTCTTTTTTCGTATGTGACAGGAGATTTCGCGAGATCATTGTGATAAAGAATAACGAGCATTTTGTCTTGAATTTTTGCATAGCCTAGGACTATCATGGTATTCTTTATCTACAATAGGCTTTAATTAGTCATCAAAGTAAGGTTTTTGTGCGGGATGTGTGTCAGAACATGAACGTGCAGGCCTAGGGTTGGCAAGTTAAGCCTAGGGCTTGTCAAGTGAGTAATTTTAGTATTCACATACCAATGCCTATATCCTACAGGAACGATTGGCCTAGACTGTTGTATTATAAATAATTTTCTACGTCTAGGCCTAGACCTAGGACTGTTTCAGTTTTGTTTTTTGATTGCAATGTCAACTTTTCTCGTTTTTTGGCTAGGCGTTAAATGTAAAATGTCCGCCATCTGTTTACATTACTGAAGGCTACGCTAGGCGCTGCTTTGTTTAAAACACCGCCGTCTTGATGTATATCTCGATCCTACTATAATACTATTCCAACATCTTTGGTCTGGATGTATGTTTATCCAGACGGCGTTGGATCAACACAGTTCTGACGTCACAGTCGTTTTTGCCGCTTTAAAAAAGTGCTGCTTTTAAAACGGCTATAAATCACTGGATTATTATTTCACGGAAAAACAAAGTACATATTTGTAATCGGGACGAAATACTTCTTCTAAAAAATCTATTCGTACAGTATTTGGCGGAAGTGGAATATTCCCTATTCTATCTAGATTTCATTAATCGGGAAACACTCCCGTAGGGGGAGTTGATTACACGGAACCAATCTAGATATTACAAAATCCAACTCAGTAAGGTACTTATGGAGTAACTTATGGATTGTGGGTGGAGTTGAATAAATCTGAATAGACTGGATGCATAATTATGCAACAACAATTTAGAAGTTAAAATTTTACTGTCGACTGAAGACCAAAATTTGTGTCAGGATCTATGCCAACCATACAATATAACAGAAAACTTAAAGTACTCGGGTAATATTTTTAAATTAAATAAAAAACATTACTAGTAGCATGCATAGTATATTGATTGTATTTTTCTGTCTAATTTCCAGCCCCAATTCATCAGTCTGTCCGAGATCTGGGCTTCGCTTCAAGATGAGATGGTGATGCTTAACTCAATAAACACGGTCTCGTGGAGTTTACAAACATTCAATCCGGTGAGCGAGAGTCGGACATTAAATGACTAGACCAGGAGTGCCCAATATTTATAGCCTTCCAAATAGTTCAATGATTATGACCTCCTACAAATAAAGTTAAGAGCCTAAACATTATTTTGAAAATGGAAAGTAATACCTAGATAATGCAGGTAAAGGCTTTACCAAATAGATTGCAACAAAACGAATTGTCAAGGAAGCAAAAGCTGAGTGCACTAGCGGCTGTTTTGCCAATGCGTGTAAACATTTTGTTTTTAAGTTCCAGTATTGTTACGTTCTCGGCAATTATTACGAGCGATGGGATACGTTGTAGTGTGGGTATAAAAGCTTACAGTTTTACATTGTAGAAAATGCACCACACCCAAGTCAAAAAAAGAAAATAAGTCAATTGCACTTAGATTTGTTACGTATAGTCTTTGAGTACTGGTTAGGTCATTACCCTGTAATTCTACTTGCATATCTACCTAATCTGAATTACTGTACATTATGAATTAAAATCAACTTAAACATTAAGCCATTGCCTTACACCCAAACCGTGTTCAGGGATTTCTCAATAATTAAAATTTAAATCTGAAATAATTGAGTTTGAATAAAATTTGGAGTTTTACTATACAGGATATTATACAGGATATTGCAAAAATATAGAAGTAAGTAGGTAGTAAGTTTTATTTCCAGATATATTACATTTATAATAAACACTTTGTGATGAACTCTAAGTTTATATTGTTGGGGATAAGTATCTACTATTTACTTACTCCCAAACAAAATAAACTTTTTAATTTTTATTAAGGTGTTTGGAAAATGTGCAATTGCTATAACAAGCAGGATGGAATTCGGAGATACTCCCTCACAATTTTAAAAATAAAAAATAAAAAAAGTAACTTAATAATGAAATAATTAAATAATATAGCATTAGTTTATTATATATCATAACAAGTTTACTATAGGCCTGTAGCCAGGACATTGTTGTGCTATTGGTCCCAATGCATTCAATGTAATCGTTCAATGTTTTAGGTATTAGACTTTGTTCCCATGGGCGTACTGAAGTCTTTGGTCGAAGACACGATGATACTGTCAGATGCTGAACGGCTCGAAGCCACCACAGGCTACAGCATTAACAAGACTATGGACATGGAATGCGAAATTATTGAGCCACATCAGATTGCGGACTTTGATGACTTGCATCTGCAGGTAAGTGCAAATTGTATTACATATGTAGACTTCATTTGAGTTTTACTTTTTTACAATCATTGAAGTGTATCATAAATTACATAGCATTTTTTCTTTGATTTTGTAGCGATTGATGAATTTTTGAAGCAAAAAAATCCAACCCATGATACCAGAGATCAAACCTGGCTTGCCGAGTGGAAATTGAATAACTTCTGGATTTTTTGTAATTTCAGTCCAGTTAGGGCGAAGGTACCGGGATGAAATATGGTTGTTTTCTGTTTTGATTTCTGTATTTTACTCCATAATATGTAACTAATTCCTACGGCCAAGTAGAATTCGTATCAAGAAATAAAATTAAACTTGCGTTATACCTCTAACTAGGAAAACGCTAAAGTCCCGCCGCGTTGATGGATGAGCTTTTTAAATTTTTAGTTTGCGTGGGATATCTTTACTTTTGCAAGTGCTTTGTTTTGCTGCCTACGCATTGTAGGTGATTGTTGTCAAGTTTCTATTGTTACCTGTCAATTGGTATTATTTACCGTAAAAAACTTATATTAAAAGCTTTATTTCTATAAATTCTGGCTAGCTTTTTCAACTTTTTCTTTCAAAAGGTACTACATCACCATAACCTTAATGTCCATGTATAATATGAACGTTGTAGCCCCACCCGTTTGGTCAGAATTGGCCCAAATGTCACGAAAATATCGCACTAAAATCGAAAAAAATCGTAAAAGTACGATATTCATGAGAAATATTTCTTCGATTGTACCCAAAAACAATACACCTCTAAGTTCAGAGATTTCGAAGGTCCTGTCAAATTTTCATCAAGATCGGCTATGCCGTTTGCCTGGTAGAGAGTTAACAAACAGACAAAAAAAAAAAAAAAAAACAAACAAACAAAAAAAACACCCGAGCTAAATTTTTTGGGGGTCAGTGAAATTGAAGTCTTTGCTTCGCTCATCCAAAAATAAGAAATGTGGATGAGACTTCAGTTAGGATGCTAGTGGCCAAAATAATACTGTTTTGACCTACAACTGCAAAATCCAGGAAGTACATGGGTATTAGCAAAATAAACTCTAAATTACCAAAATATTATGTTCAAAATTGACCAAAAACATGTGTCCTGGCTTGCCAGCTCTACAAATTCACGCGAGACCGTGAAAGGTCCGCAGTAGGCGGCATTACGAGTGACTTCGGTCGAGCAGCCTAGAAATTATCTGTGTCACAACCGTACCCCCCACTTTAACCACCCTACCCTCCCACGATAGCCGGCCGGTCATGTTTTGAAATATACTGCAAGAAGTAGATATTTATTTCTTTAAGAACCTTACAGCCTATTCGTTGCTTTAAGTTTTTACAAAATAATAACACCACCAAAATGTGGAATTTAAATTTTTTTAAACGAAATTTGAAAAAACAAACAAAACAATTAGCCTATGTAGGGTTCTACTAATTTTTCCTAGGTGGTGTTTCTTGATTGTTTTCCATCAGTAAGTGAGTGTTTGTGTCACAGTATCTAGGTTTCTGTCCGTGGGTGTTGGTGCACGGCAACGGTGCGCTCATTCCAGCTAACCCAAACATGGGCGTATGCCGCTGGAAGGAGAAATACTACGCGTTCTCATCGGTGACAGCCGCTCTAGACTTCTGCCTGAAGCCTGACTGGTACAATATGACTTTCACTATCACTCATGACTCTAGTTAATCATTGGGGACAATGATGTAGATAACTGCATGAAATAAACTTTTCTTCTTTCTATATGCCCCCAATTGCCATTTTTGTACACTAGGCTGCTTCGTGAATGCTTTTTTTAGTCGCGTTGATGGATGAGCTTTTTTGTAAGTTTATTGTTTGCGTGGGATCTCTTTACTTTTGCAAGTGCTTTTTGAACGCATTGTAGGTGATTGTTGTCAAGTTTCTATTGTTACTAGTTAATTGTTATTATATACCTCAAAAAACTGATATTAAAACCTTTATTTCTATGGATTCTCGTTAACTTTTCAACTTTTTCTTTCAAAAGGTACTACATCACCATAACCTTAATGTCCATGTAAAATATAAACGTTGGTAGCCCCACCCGTTTGGTCAGAATTGGCCCAAATGTCACGAAAATATCGCACTAAAAAAGAAAAAATCGTAAAGGTACGATATTAATGAGAAATATTTCTTCGATTGTACCCAAAAAACGTGACAGGTCTAAGTTCAGAGATTTCGAGGGTCCCCTCCAATTTTCATCAAGATTGCATATGCCGTTTGCCCGGTAGAGAGCGAACAAACAGATAAACAAACAAAAAAAAACACCAGAGCTATTTTTTGGGGGTGAAATTGAAGTCTTCGCTTTGCTCATCCAATAATTCTAGTTGGCCAGTTGACATAGGTAGGAGGACTCTAGTTCCTTCCGATCGATGCCATTTGGCATTTTTTCCCAGTTCAGCATTGAAAAAGATGTTTCTTGTTTTGTGCTCAGACCCCATACATTACACTATATTAGAAACCTTGAATCTATGAAGGTGCTTCCCAAGTAAGTCGTGTCCCTATTTTTAACAAATTAGGAAAACATAAAGAGTTTGAGAAAAATAACTCAAAATTAAACAAAGTTTGAAAGAAATACACAAAATCATTAATAATAATCATCATAACTCAGTTCCAACTATGTCGGGTTGAGTGGTGGTTTTCCACCATTATCAAGGGCATGAAACTGTAGATACTAAGCTTGCCAGACTTAGTGTTTCTTCCACATCATCCAACTCCTTCTTCTCCACCAATTTACTCCACTCTCTTCTGTCCTCCCACAGCTTTACTCTTGCCACATGCTCCCACACTTCATTCCGTTTTCCAACGTCTTCTTGAATTAATCTTTCCCATTTTTCTCTTGGCCTTCCTACTCTTCTTTTCCCCTCCTCTGCCGCTTCAAATTCTCGTCTTGGAATCCTCTCCCTGCCCATCCTTTTCATATGTCCAAACCATCTTAGACGTTCTCTTCCTAGCTTAAATTTCAATCTCTCCAATCCCAGTTCTTTCCTTATTTCATTACTTCTTATCTTGTCCATCTTTGTAACTCCCTTTATACTTCTTAAAAACTTCATTTCTGCTGCTTCCAGCTGACTCTCTTCTTTTGTTCCCACTGCCCATGTTACTGCCCCATATGTTAATATAGGTACAAAATATGCCTTATACAGCAAAATTTTACATTTTTGTGGGAACAACTCATTCCATAGTAACTTTCTCACCAATTGATAAAACCCCTCTGCTTTTTGCACTCTAGATGACACTTCCCTACACACTTTTGCATCTTTTGTCAATATACTTCCCAAATATTTAAATTCTTCTTTTTCTTCTAAGACTTCTCCACGAGTACAATATTTTCTATGTCTCTAGGCCTGCCCTTTGTCTTCTTTTGCATACGCAAACATTCACTCTTTTTCTGATTGATTTTTAGACCAAACTCTGTAGTAACTTCTTTCCATCTGTCCACCTTCTCCTGCACTTCTCTGGCACTCTCACCCCAAATCAACACATCGTCCGCAAACACTAATGTTCTTGTGTCCCTTCCATCTGTATTTGGTTCCACTCTTCTTATAATTTCATCCATTACAACAGTAAAGAGTGTTGGAGATAACACACTACCTTGTCGCAAGCCCTCATTCACTTGAAACCATTCTGACCTACCCATATCTGTCTGTACACAACTTTCACTCCTTTGATATGTACTTTGTATCCTGTCTATTAAACCTCTTCCCACTCCTTTTATCTCTAGACACTCCCATACTTTCTCTCTAGGCAGGCGATCGTATGCCTTCTCCAGATCCAAAAACACAATGTGCATTTCTTTCCCATTTTGCCATCTCCCCTCCATTGTCTGTCTTATAGCAAATATGGGATCAATAGTAGACCGTCCACTTCTGAACCCATATTGTTCTTCTCTTAGATCAGTGTCATATACCTCCTTCAGTCTTAGTTCTATAACTTTCTCATAAATTTTTGCACACTGACACATTAATGTCACCCCTCTATAATTTTCACATTTCTTACGGTCACCTTTCTTAAACAGCGGTACAATTATACCTCTTTTCCAATCTTCCGGTACCTTCTTTTGTTTCCACGCAGCACTTATTACTCGAAATAACCATCTTCTTCCTTCCACACCTGATGCTTTGATCATTTCCACAGAAATGTCATCCACTCCCGGAGCTCTACCATTCTTCATGGCTCCTAACGCCCGAGTTATTATTAGAATTATTATGATAAAATATGTAGTATTTGATTTCACAAAATATATTGCAAGTTTTTATTCATTTCAATATTTTTTTCATTCAAAGGGAAAAGTTGAAATACTGAAGAATGTTATTGTAAATCCTACATACATGCAATTTTTAAAAATATTTCTAACTTGAGAAATTTAAGTTAGCCCTATCTATCTAGGCTATACATTTTTCACAACTCATTAATAAATAATACATAATGGATATGTAATTTATGATTATTGCCCTATATA
>JAMZAV010013110.1:0-15326 GCA_024449915.1 Sweltsa coloradensis | reverse complement strand
AAAATTCCCAAATTAATGGGAAAAAAAAGGCCCAAATTTTGGGTTTAAGGGGAAGGGTATAATTTTCCCTGTGGGGTAAAATTTTAAAACCCAAAAAAATTACAAATCCCTTACGATATTTAAGAAAAAATTTTATATTGAGTTCTAAAACTTTATGGGGTTTTTAATCAAGTGTTAAGGATTTAAGGGTTGGGTCCCAAAATGTAAAGGTATTATTCCCTATCAAATTCCTTCATTTAATTAAGTAGTATTAAAAAAGGTATATTTTATCTACATATGCTGAGGGTCAAATCCGGTATGGTGACATAAATTTAAATTCTCCCAAAAAATGAATATCTGTCCCTTCGCATCACCAAGAAAGTAAGTACCTGTTTTCAATATATTAAAGGACGCCAGGTAGGGGCTTTATAACTTGTATTCAGGGTAATTAATGATGTAATAGCATAAATTAGGGGAAAAAACCGGGTTATTGATTCTGGAGTATTTCACCTCACCCCTTAATTGGTAGCTTCCATTAAGCCCCCAAGGCCCCCGCCCCGTGGACGCTCCCCCACTACGTACCGGGATTTCCCCAATAGTGGGTGGTGCAGCATACCGAATAGTCTAGGTTCTGCCAGGTGGCAGATTCTAGCCACATATCACTAGAAGTAAGTAGAATTGATTGACCTTATCACCACAAATCTTTGTTCCGTGACTTTTCTTTTTAATATGTTTTTTAAACATTTTTTTGAAGTAAAAGGAATCCATTTAAAATTAAACTTTTTTTTTAATCCAGGGGGGTGAGTCCCCCTTAGCAGGACCAGATACCCCCGGGAGGGATCCCCCCCCGGTATCCACTCTGGGATGGAATCCCCCCGGTTACCAACTTGGGGATGGGATCCCCCCCCGGTATCCTACCCTAGGGCTAGAGTCCCCTACCAGGGATGGAATACCCCCCACGATAAACGTTATTAAGAAAAAAAGGGGGTATTTGGGCCCCTAGGGCTAGGATACCCCCCAGATAAACGTGTATTAGGACAAAAGGGGACTTGGCCCCTAGGGCTGGAAACCCCCCCCCCCCCCCACGATTAACGTGTTTAAGACAAAGGGGGAACTTGGCCCCCTGGGTAGGATACCCCCTCACGAAAAAAGTGTATTAAGAAAAAAGGGGGGTACTTGGTCCCGGGTAGGATCCCCCCCACGTATAACGTGTTTTAAGAAAAAAAAAGGGGGGTACTTGGCCCCTAGGGCTAAAATACCCCCACATATAACGCTAAAAAGACAAAAGGGGTATTTTGGTCCCTAGGGAGGGAAACCCCCCACGAATAACGTTTTTTAAAGAGAAAAGGGGGTATTTGGCCCCTGGGGAGGAAACCCTCACAGATAAAAACGGTAAAAGACAAAAGGGGGGGTTTTTGGCCCCTGGGCCCTAATACCCCCCATTTTAAAAACGAGAATTATTTCCCAAAGGGAGTTCTTGGTCCCTGGGTTGGGAACCCCCTCGTATAACGTTTTTAATAGACGAAAGGGGGTATTTTCCCTAGGGCTGGAAACTCCCCCACGATATAACGATAATAAGACAAAAGGGGGTACTTGGCCCCCGGGATGGAAACCCCCCCGATATAAGGGTTTTTAAAAGACAAAAAAAGGGGGTATTGGTCCCTAGGGAAGGAATACCCCACACGATATAACGTGTTAAACGACGAAAGGGGTTTATTGGGCCCTAGGGTGAAGGGCATAGAAAAAAAGGTTTTTTAAATTGACTTTTACGGGTATTAATTACTTGTACCCCCTAGCAAAAAAAAATTCTTCCAAATGACTTAGTATCATTTTGTTATATTTTATGTTTGGCCTTGTTAAAAAAAATGATTTTTTTTTTTTTTTTACGAAATGTCATTTTTTTTTTTTTAATTGTGGGATGGCGAAGGGAAGACTTAATTTCACCGACCCCCAAAATTTACCCGGGTTTTGTTTTTTTTTGCTTTTCTGTTGTTTGTTCGCCTTCTACCGGGCAAACGGCATACCCGATCTTAATGAAAATTGGAGGGGCCCTTCGAAATCATTGAACTTAGACTTGCTCGTTTTTGGGTAAAATCGATAAAATTTTTTCTCATAAATATCGTACTTTTCGATTTCTTTCGGATTTTTAGTGCGATATTTTCGTACATTTAACCCGTTTTGACCAAACGGGGGAGCTACAACTTTCTTTTTCACATGGACTTTTGGGTTATGGTGATGTACTGTTTTTTGGAAAAAAAAAGTTGAAAAAGTAGCCAGAATTTATAAAAATAAATTTTTTAATAAATATTTTTTTTTGTTTTTTTTTTCGATATTTTCTGCCTTGGGGCCCAAATTTTTGAAAACGGGTTTGGGCTACAACGTTCATATTTTACATGGAATTAAGGTTATGGTGTTATGTAGTACATTTGAAAAAAGAAGTTGAAAAAGTTACCCAGAATCTAAAAAAATAAAGTTTTTAAAAAAGTTTTACGGAAAATAATACCAATTGAAGGAACAATAGCATTTTGAAACAATCACCATCCCTAAATGCGTAGGAGCCCAAAAAAAAAGCACTTGCAAAAGTAAAGTACCCACGCAAACTAAAAATTAAAAAAGGGTTCCCCCTAAACGGCGGGACTTTATCTTTTTTCCTAGTTACAAAAAATAGGAGACTGGGATGAAGGCCTCAATACAAAATTTTTGTCATAGATTTGATTTTGGGTTTCCCTTTTGTTCAAATTGTGTGGTAATGATGCAGGCAGGTTTTTTTGGTTTATTTTTTGAATGGGGATTTTGAATTTTTTTAGTTTTTTTTTATTGAAATCTACGTTTTTTTTCAAATATTTTGAAAAAAAAAAAATTAGAAAGAAAATTAAAAATTTAATTTAAAAAAATATCCCATTTTCATCTGACCACACTCTTTTCTTTAAAAAACAAACACGTTTTCCTTTTTTAATATTTACACATCAAATCTAACCCAAGATAAAAAAAAATGGTCTAAAAAAAGTGTTCCTAGAAACTGCTAGTAGAGTTTGAAACAACTTTGTATTTTTTTAGGCATATAAAGCATATTGAGATCACGAGCATACAAAAAAATAGTTAAAAAAAAATTTTTTTGTATATACATGTTTTTAATAGAAAAGTGAAAAAAAGAAGAATTTAAAAAAAATTTTTTTTTTTTTTTTTAAAAATTCCAGTAGTGTAGGGGATATTAGTACCAAACAACAAGTAAATAGAAAAATTTGGCAAAAATCCCCCTACAATCGGTAAAAAAGCAAGCTTGTGAAACGAAAGTGTCACATTCCATTTTTAGTTAGTAAAACCAAAGCAATTATTTCTTATTTATTAAAATTTTTTTTGGGGAGGTAAATAACAGTTTTTAAAAATCGTTAAAAACATATAAAAATTGGTTTCCCCAAACCCGAGGTTACGGGTTTGGAGGATTTTAAATATTACAAAAAAGAAAAAAAGAAACACAATATGGAAATAAAAACAAAAAATTTGAAAATAAATTTCATTGCAATATAAGACCATGAAAATTAAATAACTAGGAAAACGCAAAAAATCCCGTCGGTTTTTGAGCGGCACCGGTACGTGCAATCGACCCGAGTCGAATTCCCATGTTACATCCAAAAGTCTTTAAGGTCCTGACCCATTTAGCTGAAAAATTTTTAGAATGAAAGAAGTTTACTTTTTAACCCCGCAAAATTTCAAACGATCGAAAATTTTTTTTTTTTTATTTTTTTTTAATAACCAACGAGGATTTTTTTCAAAAATATACAGAACCCGCATAGGGGGTAGTACATGTGTGAAAAATTTTGGGCGAAAAGAGAAACGGTGCGACCATACCCAAGCAGTAACAAAAAAAAACAAAAAAACAAAAACGACATTGGCCGTAAGAGTCAAGTGGGGACGCTCGCTACGCTCGTCAATTAATATCAAAAGACGAAATAAATATACATTCCCCCTGATTCAAAAGTAATTAAAAGCGTCCATTTTCAATTATTAATAATTTTCAACGAAATGATGAAAAAAACTACGGATTCAAAATCTAAAACAATTGGGGGTTGCCTTTTTAACTAACATACTTTGAAACACTTGACATACCTTCGTTTGTTGAGGAAAAAAAATGTAAATATCTAAATTTTAAAAAAATGGTATTTTTTATCTTCTAAAATAAAACTATATAGGGAAAAATTTAAATTTTAAAAAAAAAATAAAATGCCACAAACACAAAAACTTGTAAATAAAAAAAGCCAAACCTTTTCAAATAAAAAAAAAAATTAAATCTAGAAAATGCCAAGCAAATAAAATTTAATTTAAATTCAATTAAATAAAATTTATAAAAATATATAAAAGGGTTTAAAACTCAAAAACCACTAGGGTTGATGATTTCTGCTGAAAAGGTTGGCAATATCAATACTTAAATTTGCTGGATGTTAATAAAATATTTTATTGATTTGCACCCCGGTTGGAAAAAAATAAGCTTTAAAAAATCCATTGCGAGACAAATAACAAAAAATGGGAAATCTTCAACATGGATTTTTAATTCAAGAAATTTCCCAACAAACCCTTTTTTCTTACCTGCGGTCTGTGCGTTTACATTGATTTAAAAGTTAATTAACAAGTCTTTATACACGTTATATCGTGAAAGGGATCCACCCCAGAGACCAAGTACCCCTTTTTGTCTTTATAACGTTTTATCGGGGGGGAATTCCATCCCTAGAGACCAAGTACCCTTTTTTTCTTTTTACCGTTATACGTGGGGGGGGATTCCTCCCTGAGACCAAGTACTCCCTTTGTCTTTATACATCTTTTAAAGTGGGTGGTATTCCCTCCCCCGGGCCCCAAATACCTCCTTTGTCCTTTTTTACACGTTTTAGTGGAGGTATTCATCCCCAGGACCAGTTTCCCCCTTTTTTCTTTATACAGTTTTATTGGGGGGATCCCATCCCTAGGGACCCAAGTACCCCTTTTGTCTTTTTACACGTTTATCGTGGGGGGATCCTAGCCCTAGGGAACAAGTACCCCCCTTTGTCTTTTTACACGTACATGGGGGGGATTTTATCCCCAGGGGCCCCGTACCCCCTTTTTGTTTTTATACACGTTTTATCGTGGGGGGTATTCCATCCCAGGGACCACGACCCCCCTTTTGTATTTTTTTCACGTTATTGTGGGGGTATCCCAAACCCCAGGAAAGTACCCCCTTTTTTTCTTTTAACCGTTATATCGTGGGGGGGGACCTAGCCCCTAGGGACAAGTACCCCCTTTGGTCGTAAAATAGTAATATCGAGGGGGTATCCTAGGCCTAGGGACCAAGTACCCCCTTTGGTCGAATATACGTTATATCGGGGGGGTATCCTAGCCCTAGGGACCAACAAGTACCCCCCTTATGTCTAAAAACAAAAGGTTTTTAAATCCCCCCCCGGGGGGTTCCCAGCCTAGGACCAAAATACCCCCCTTTTGCTAATAAAAACGTTAATCGTGGGGGGTATCCTAGCCCTAGGGACCAAGTACCCCCCTTTTGTCTAATAAACGTTATATCGTGGGGGGGATCCTAGCCCTAGGGGCCAGGTACCCCCTTTCGTCTAATAACAAGTTTTTTATCGTGGGGGGTTCCTAGCCCCCGCGTAGGGTACTCCCCGCCCCCCCCCCAGGGGAGGGTACCGGGGGGGGTTCCCCCCCCTAGAGCTGGGGGACCGGGGGGTATCCCCCTCCCGGGGTTATCTGGTCCCGCTACACCCCCCTTTTCCCCAAACCCCCCCCCCCCCTTTCCCCTCGGGGCACTTATGGTGAGCAGGCTCTCAAGGGAAACCCAACCTAAATAGACACTTCTATTTTAAATATAATGATTCGTCCCTTTTGTGGCAATGATCTCCTTTCGTCACTATGTGTAAAAAAAAAGACAGTAAAAAAAATACGCGCAGGGGCGGAATCAGTCTTGCTTATGGGGGGGGGGGGGAGGGGGGAGGTATTTTTTTAAAAATTATATGGTCCATTGGGCGACTTCCTTGACAGTGTCAATAGTTCACACTTATAAGCGAGCAATGAATATCAGGGGTGGTCCCTGCAGCCATGTTAATGACTTTTTCTTAGTAGGCTTGGAGGCGCGAACACAAATCATTTAATAAATATTAATTATAAGCATGGGCTTAGGCCTATATTGTAATTTGTAATTTTAAAGGGGCTGCCGCAGGGTTCAGTGTGGGAGAATACTTAATAACACATTTTTAAAAGAAAGTAGGGATTCAAAGTTATAAAAGAGGGTCCGGGGTTGCCCCTGGAAATTTTTTTGAGCTTTGGGGAAAATGATGCATATGAGCAATTGAAAAGCAAAAACGGTTGTATTCTGATTTGTAAAAAAAAAAGTAAAAAGAGGCAGTTTCTTTTTTTGGGGGATGGGGATCGCAGAATATTCCTTTTTTATAATTTTTTTTTCCAAAATATTTTTTTAAATTTAGGGATGGTGTGGTATTATCTTTAGGGGATTTCACTTGTGAACCAAAAAATGATTTTTTGGGTCCCTTAATGCACGCAGTTCAGACGGACGCCCCCAATCGCAACGGACAGAGTACCTCAGAGTCGATAAAGAAGTTTCGGGGAAACTTCTTTATCGACTGGTACCATTTCCTATTCAAGGTCCCCTGTATCTACTCCTAGCGGAGGTCTTACGAAGCCGTAAAGTAAGGTCATCCAGACGCGAAATTAGAAACCATCTTGGATCACAAACCACCTAGTTTTGTCATGGCGCCCACTACTCTGCGTTGTATTTGGTGTTGTGTTTTTATTTATATTTGAGCATATTCTCTCATTCAAATGACGGGGTGTGTAGCACCAAATTGTTCGGAAAGCTACAGGGAAGGTGTTAGACTATTTAGATTTCCTTCTTTTCCGAGAAGAAGAGCTAAATGGGTCTAAAATTGCAGGCGTGATGGACAGCATTGACAGCTCCAGATTGAGTGAGGTATGTAGCTAACCTAGCAAATTGCAATTATATTTTTATGTTCTGTATTTAGATTGGTATGGACTCTTGGCCCTCAGCAAGAGTTTAAAGTTTAACATATTTAATTAGGCCTAGGTGGGCATATCCTTTGGCAGGCTAGAGGAGAGGCCTAGGTCCCTAGGCCCACTTTGGCAGGCTAGTAGGGGCTTAAGCCCTAGATCTAGGCCTAGGCCCCAAATACTAGCCGCCTAGGCTTAGGCTTATATTTATTGCATGGCAAATTCATAATGAGTACTTCACTAAACCAAGGGATAGGGCCTAGGAGGCTAGGCCTAGGCCTAACCCTAGGCTTTGTGTGATCCCTTCTCCATAGGCCTAGGCCTAGGACCTTGGCCAAGTGATTTACACAAAGACCTGGTCATAAAGGGTTTAGGTAGGCCTACAAACAAAACAACCCCAATTAAACATAGGGCTAGCTAGGCTCTAGCAGAGTAGTTAGGCCTAGCCTCTGAGGCTAACGGTACCGGTACCTAGCACTGGCCTTCAATATAGGTTAATTGAACGTAGGCCTAGGCCTACAAAACAAACTCCGTAGCTCCGGCTAAATTAGCAGTCGTCAATCTATCTTGTTGTTGTTGTCTCTCACTCCTGCAGTTGGTCAAGGACCGGTGGCATTCCTAGGCGGCTAGTATTTGGGGCCTATCTAGGGCCTAAGCCCCTGTGTAAATCAATTCTGTAGGTCTAGGGCCTCCCTAGTCAATTAGTCAAGCCTATACTGTAAAAATAGAACACAACATAATTGTCCCTTCTCTTAGGGCAACTTTACCCCGTTCCCGTAGCTACGGTTAAAATAGCAGGCGTAAATTTACCGTCACAGGCCTAGCCCTAGTTTACAGCTAAAATTGATCATGTAAATTTTCTGTAGCTAACTGTTAAATAGCCGCAGGGTATTTTGTATGGCAAATTGCATGTGGGGTGTAGGCCTACATGAAGTACATGTGTTTTTTTTGCTATCTTAAGCCCTACCCTAACAAACCCTGGATCCAAAAGGCCTACGGTTCTCTACTCTGTATAATTAATTTGGTTATTGTGCCAAACAGCACTAGGCGATTTGGTAAAAGTTAGTTTGAACCAAACCGAACGAACGTGTCCAAATTAAAGTATGTAGGCCTAGGCCTATCTATGCCTACCAAATATAAGCTCCCGCACTCTTGCGCAATACTGCAATACTCTAACCTGGACCCTCTACAACTTTGCATTTATAAATAATTAAATAAATAAATTTGTACCCACTCAGTTATAACTGATTTTCAGTGGGACAAGTCCTTCCATATGTAGAAGCACGGGATGTCGTATGCGGCAAGTTTAGGCACAATCGCATAATTACCATAAATTGACCTAGGCCTACGGCTACGGATAAGCCTTAGGCCTAGTTGTAGCCATGGATTTGGACTATTTAGTATTTATTCTTGTTAAGATTTAGACACATCATTCCTTTCTTGTCCACAGGAACACAACAACAAGCCTCCACTCCAGTGCCACCTGTGCAAGACAACCAGCCTAGTGCAGACAACCAGCCACCAGTGCAAGACAACCAGCCACCTGTGTAGACAACCAGCCTCCAGTGCAAGACAACCAGCCTTCAGTGTAGGACAATCGGCCACCAGTGAACATGAAAGATCGAACGACAAAGATTTTTACTACCTAGTGGGTTTCGGAACTAAAAATTGTATCATTTGTGGTTTGTCTGTGGTCATCAAATTATTTACGGTCACTATACCTAAGTGTAGGTAACAAGGCTTTTCCAAGCAAGGTTGCCTCTAACTTCTCAGCCATTTGGAATATCGGTTGCCGGTTGCCCCCTGCCGGTTTGCTGGGTTTGGGAGTTGATAGGCCCTACTGCGGTGCAGGTAGGCCTACACTTCGGTGCACTTCCGGAAAAATTTTGAACATAATTTTCCTTGTGGGGAAGTAGGGTATCTTCTTTACTCGTGTCACGAGCCAATTAGAAAAACGTTTT
This sequence comes from Sweltsa coloradensis, assembly GCA_024449915.1. NCBI lineage: Eukaryota > Metazoa > Arthropoda > Insecta > Plecoptera > Chloroperlidae > Sweltsa > Sweltsa coloradensis. The sequence continues at coordinate 6,384 of JAMZAV010013110.1, read as the reverse complement.
GAAGACAATTCTCCAAAAAGTATTTTCAGGTAGGCCTGGCCACCTACACTTCGCCGCACTTCCGTAAAATTGTGGACATAATTTTCCCTTTGGGGAAGTATTCTATTCTTTACTTGTGTCGTGTGCCAATGAGAAAAACTATTTTATTTATATTTTATCATCTCATTGAAAGTGATAAAGCTTCGGCTTGGTATCTCTTTGAAAGGAGTCTCATATTAAAAAAATTATATAATTTGCAGCATTTTTTAATTTTTAAAAAGTTATGATTTAGGCGCATACCCTATGTATATAATATAATAACCATAGCTATAAAAACTTTCTCATTCTCAAGTCTCATTGATAGGTTGGCCAAATATATCAGCTTGTAGAAATCCATGTCAAACATGTTTTCAATAATTTGTTTTGAATGGGCCTCCAGGCCTATGCTTGGACTTTTATTATAATTTATACAATCTTTTTTACTAGTAGGCCTATGTATGTTTTTACTAGAATTGCCATTCATATCAATGAAGATCCATGTTGTAGTCCTACACCTAATCTAGTTTACCGGTACCAGTACTAGGCCTACCTATATGCTTTTTATTGTAGGCAACTTAAATTAATTAATGGACCTGTTACATTTATAATAAAATCATGATTTTTTTAGTTTGAATTAGCCTACTATATTATTATTCCTACCATTATTATCTATGATTCCACCCTTCCTTTGAAATTCCTTGCAATTCATTTTTTTAATTTCCATTGACAGGTACCGGTACAAAGTAGTACATAATATGGATATCGTCAAAACATTTAGCCGAAGCGAAAGCATATTATAAGTACTAAGGTATAGATAATAATAGATGGGGCACTGAGTATTGCATGACATTTTATTGTATTTTATTTTGTAATGTGGACCCATTATACAGTATGTGTTTGGGGTAGGCCTATATTAAATGTCAAAACCTAAAAATATATCCTCGATCACCTAGGTACTCTTCCTTGACTTGTCCCACCTGCTTTACATGCACTGTTACTCCCAACTACTAGTATGTTTCATTGTTTTCCCTGCCCCCCTTTGAAAATCATCAATGATAAGGCTACCTGAAGATTTGGGACTAAAATACAGGTTGAAGGATGCATAATCTCAAATTATTATTGGGATTTGTTTTATACAATAACCTGGGACCTGGCAGCAAAGATTAGTCATGTGCTGGCAGTGTGCTTCTGTTTTGGATAAATATCATATTTATTATTAATAAATGGCCATAGGCCTACTCCCATGCGTCTCCGTTATTAATAACATTGCAAAATCATTGAAGTACGGTAAGTTTGCAGAAGTTACAAAGTTGGCCATTCCAGAAGATTGGGGCCAGGAAACGTTGAGGCCTGCCTTGTTCCCTGATCTGATACAAATAAAATATAGCCCCATTATTTTTCTGTAGGCCTAATAAAATTTCATTATATAGGCCTAATATTATCTTGCAAGTAAGTTTGAAGTTACAAAGCTGGCTATTCCAGATGATTTGGATTTGGCCTTGGAAACGTTAGGGCCTACCCTATTGTTCCTGGTCTGATAAAAATAAAATATAGCCCATCATGTTTCTGTAATACAAGGCAATGTAGCATTAAATTAGGTCTATAATCTTATCATTCAAGTAGGCCTACAAGTTTGAAGTTACAAAATAAGGCCATTCCAGATGATTGGGTTTGGATGATTTTGTCTTGGAAACATTACCTTATTGTTCCCTGATAAAAATAAAATACATTATAGCCTGTTATTTTGAGTAGCAAAAGGCTATGTACAAGGTCTATATAGGCCGAAGGCAAAATATATGCCAGCATTATAATATTAGGCCTATTATCATTTTAATTTGATTTTAAATTATTTTCTGCATTTATTTTGTTCATATAATTAAGCCTATTTACGCGACGCTTAATGCTTATACTGAAACAATAATAAATGCTGTGTTAATGCCCTTCAAATTGAGTATCTTCCCGTGGACAATGCACTCGCGGGCCGCGCCCGAGTTTAAATTCGCCGCGAATTCACCCACAGTTGTGATCCATCATGGCGGCCCCATAGTGGAAGTGTATCGGACGACCTTACTTGGCCATCGGCCTGTGCGCGGCAGCGAAGCCTAGCGGAAATCCAGTGGACCTTGTTTCCTATTTAGTTATGATGGCGGTGTGTATACACTTTATTGAAGGCCGTGCATTCAGACCAGTAGCGGAACGTTCGAATTTTCGAATTCGAGCCGTCTATTGGTCCCCAAGGCCGCCATCTTTTAAGTTCTACAACACGTGACTTATACTCTGTTCTGACACGTCGCGTATTCTGTCGGCGACCGTTTGCACTGCGTGCATTAAGCGACCACAAAATTCACGGCAGTGAAATCACCTAAAGATATATATAGTGGTCCCAACGAAAGAATGCAGATAGCTCGAAATTGTTTTCCCAACATAACAACTTTATAAACTCTATTCACGCTAAGCGTGGATCTAGCACACGGAGGAACTCTGCGATCTAGCACAGATAATTTTTGCTTGCGTTGGTAAAATATATTTCTCTTTCATACACAAAGGTAACATTCCTTTTACCGCGCATTCATAGAACCCCCACCACTACCAAGCATCTGCATTCTTTCGTTGGAGCAAGTATACCACCATGGTATAGGGTATGTGTGACATTATTATAGTGGAGCAAACAGGCCAGTTCCTTGCACACGCTCCGCCGCTGGATGCACATACACAGCCTGTTCACTTGCTCTGATCTGTGTGACCATGTTGAAGTAAGAGTAGCCGGAGTTCATCACCTGGAAACAAAGCGACGATTCTTTGTAAATAAGTGAAAACCCAAGATGTTTGTCTAGGTTAGAGTACAGAGAACCCCTACGAGTATGCGTATGTCCTGTGGACTCGTAGGTGTCCAGGGCAGGGGGTTGGGGGGGGGGGGGTTGCCACCCATTTGTATACATCAAACTTTACAGGTACAGACAACACTAGAAATGTTAAAAATGTAGAGGTTTGTGGTTGATTTTGTATTAAATAGGCCTGGGCTAATTAAGAAAAATGTTGGACCCCCAACTAAAGAAGTTTTAACCCTTTCTTGAATATCGACACAAGATTGAAAATTTGTAATTGTACGGACTTGAAGGAATCGCACAAAAAAATCTGTAACATAAATGGGAAAAAGGGCTGAGAAATGAGTATTAAGTTACAGTTCTGTCGGAGGAGCCGGAGACCCAACATTAAAATGTTGATTTCTCTTCATGTAATCTATGTTTATATCGTTATTCTTGTAATGCCAAGTGTGTAGATAAAAACATGGACTTGCAATGGTAAGACTCACATTCGAGAAGACCTCCATTGTGAAACGGCATAAAAGAAGCCGCCCTGAGTTGTATAGGGTCTAGTGCTCGCGACATGACTATCAACATTGACCTCTTGAAGGTCACCGAGGTGTCCAGCCAATCACTGAAGTAGATCGCGTCACTCACGTTGCGACTCTGTAACAGGTTGATTGGACGATGTTGATCCATGATGGATAATATGCATTCGTTTATAGAAACTATGTGAAGACAGAATGTCTACAATATTGATTTATTGGATTCACGGTTACTAATATTTGAGCATAAAATCCATCTCGTCCGGGAATCGAACCCGGGTCTTCCGATTGACTGTTGGACGCTTTAACCCCGAAGCTATCGAGACGGTTTTTAGGATGCACCAACAATACAGAAGAAAGGTCTAATAAGTTAACCGTCTCGGTAGCTTAGAGGTGAAAACGTCGAGCCGGCAATCGGGGTTCGATACCCGGCTATAAGATTATTTTTTTAAATTTCTGGATTGATTTTCACTTAATCAATTACACCAAAGGGAGTTTTTCTCGATCATTAACATCTGGAAATTTTATCATATTATTGTAAACAATACTTCTTCATATATTGTGATATTCCTAAGATAATTGTGTCGAAATACCTATGTTTTAACTTAATCATGTAAATGTACATACTACCATCAACTGTAACAGTCCCCCCCCCCCCGACTCCCCCAACCCTGACAACCGGAAAATCAGAGCTCGATCCCCGGTAGAGCCTTTTTAAATGTTTAAAAATGTACAAAAAGTAAAATTATAATTGTTCATGCAGATGCTACTTTTTAGTTATTTTTAAATTATTGATATGACAGTGGTCTTAATTCCAAAGTATGACATCCTTATTGTATGTGCTATGAGATGTCATGTATTCACTTCAAATTCAAAATTCTGTCTTTAAATAATTATAATATTTACTTGTTAGCTGGTAAATAAATATGTTAATAATATATTGACCAGTTAGAAAGATATACCACGTACCTCGTCCGCCACCTCGCTGCAAGCCCAGAACATGGCGAAGAGTTGGAAGACGATCATTACCAAGTACATCAACCAAAGAGTTTCAAGCTAGGACCTTCCTTAGACATCTGCAAACACAAGTTCACACAGCTTTCAACGTGATTGCACTATCTGTATTTATTAAATAAGCATGTAGCCATTGTGAGGTTATGCCTGACAAGAACTCATGGGTTTTACAGGGCATTTACGGAATCTTTGTTTTACGAATCTGGCATTGTAAATAATAATACAGATATATGGAATTCATCTCTGTATTATTTCATGCAATGATAAATAACGTGGTCGTAATAATTACAAGTATATTTTCTTGATCTATCAAGGAAGCGGTAGATTGTCTATCAATTAAATTATCGTATTTTGTTTATTTCTGTTTACAATGTGAAGTTGCCGAGCTGCAATGTTTTTAATTAAAATAACTACAGTCACTTGGTCATGTTACGAGTATTAATTATTTATATAAAAATAGACACGGATATTAAAAATAAGGTCATAAACGAAGATTATAAATTTATAAACACACAAATAGGATTCGCAAATACTATCTTAAGGAGAGATTTATATAAACCTGACTCCACAACAACAATATTAAACAATAAAAAAAAAATTGTTTGTATAATATCATGATTGTATTAATTTCCGAAACACTGTTTGAATTGATATTATTAAAGATTGAATATGAACTTAATGGTTTTTAATAAATATTAAAGAGATACGACATTGAAATACAGTAAGCTTCGCTCACTATTTTGGGTGGTTGTATCAAAATGGATATGGTTTTAAAATACCACCAAAGAAACTCTGTTGCAATATGTCACTGGTTCGTAGATATTACCAGTAGCTTCCTCTTTCCCTCTGCCTGTTCATGTGCATGTTGCTCAATAAGCCACACAGTGAAGAGGAAGCTAGTAGTGACCAATGCACTTGTATTGCCATAGGGCGAGACCGTCCGTATTTAGTACATAAAGATCTGGGGTAGTTCCAGGAAGCGTCACGTACCGCCGCTGCTGTCTGAAACAGCGCAATGCAGGTAACAGCAGCTCCGACCGACAGCTCGAAGAACAGCGGGAAGCTGATGGTTGTCTGCAAGCGGTCAACGTATCTGTAACAGACAATATGGGGCATCATTAGTGAGGGAAGTCAGTGTTGGAAAGGATGACTTTTTGGTTGTAGCTTAGACAAGAAACACTCGTCAAGGCCCGAAACTTTTACACATGTTCCTCGTTTGACGAAACACTGCAACCCTTCCTGAAATCCCAGCTTTAATGATATTCTTCTTATCATCCTGGTTTTACACTAAATACTGTTATTTTTTTTTTTTTCGTTCAGCAAAGCACTTTATAACTTCTTAAGACAGTGTTGGCTCGAGCGCTTACCGCGCGACTCTGATTCAGAAGGTCCCGGGTTCAAATCCCGTCGAGACCGGAAATCCTGACTGAAGGGTTTTCCGAGGTTTTCCTCAGTCGTTAATGCGAATGCAAGGGATTGACTCCTCTTAAACAGCTCTCGGACACCCCTTCACAAGTGTCCTATCCACAACATACCCAGTTAGACACATGAAGAGGGGCATGAATTGCACCCTGGGCAGGCTTCCCACAAAATAATTATTATAAATTATTATAAACCGCATTGAACCACTTTAAAAAAACGTGTCTCCCTCACCTTCTCCCCCCACCACCACCCCATCGCGTCATCCATTAACATTAACATTAACATTAACATTAACATTAACATTAACATTAACATTAACATTAACATTAACACAACATTAACAAACATTAACTACCAACTTAATAAGTAGTTTAATCCCGTGGTGAAAAGCTAAGAAGTGCATTTAGAAGGAAATCTTACCCGATTAACTTGTCGTGAAACTGGACACATCTTTTGAGATGTCGCAACATCGCAAGATCAACCTCACAATTCTTAGAATGCTGATCCACACCGTCAACATCGCCTTCCACCATCTCTTCTTTCTCCCCAACCATCAAAACTTCAAATGAATTTCCGACGAT
>JAMZAV010013109.1:0-17881 GCA_024449915.1 Sweltsa coloradensis | reverse complement strand
ATTAAGATGGTACAAGTGGGATTGACCCTTAGATTTGATAACAATATTATACTGGAAGATGATCATGATTGGCACTTAAGAAAGTGTCCAAGTTACATGGATGTGGGTACTTGACAGTCAATAATTTCACTAAAACATTCTTTGACAGAGGTGTCATTGAACTTAGGAATTGACATTGGGTAATTTTTCATACTTGTGGACAAATGCAATTTAAAGGCTTTACGCAATATATTTATAAAAAAATACTCAACATTCAGTAGGTGTTCAACAGTTCACATTAAGTTCAACAGTATAGACAAATAGACAAAAAATATATTTAGCTGAAGGCCTTATGGATTGTTAAAATTATCCTGCAACATACAGGCTCTTGGGGAACTTGAAGCTAATCCCATTGCCACTCACTACCATTTTTTGTTGTGGGAGTACCAGCACAATTGCAGTGTTCCTTATAAAACTAATGTCGACTACTCATCTCTCTCTCTCTCTCATAATTAAAGTTGTAAGGGGACTTAAAGACCATAAATCACCAGGATTAGATGGCATCACCAATGACTTCTTGAAACTAGCTGACAGGGCTATAGTTCCATACTTACAATTTATTTTCCAAATTTCCATAAATAATAGTCAGATTCCAGAAGACTGGAGGACAACATGCATTTCACCCATATGGAAAGGGGGAAGTAGGGACAACCCAGGAAATTATAAACCGATCAGTTTAACTAGTAGTATTGGCAAAATATTTGAAGCTCTTATGTCAAAGTACATTAGATATTGCTTAAACCATTCTGGTAGTCTTTCAAAAACTCAGCATGGTTTTAGGGAAGGACATTCGTGTGAGACACAATTAGCTGGTCTTGTACAAGATTTAGCAACAAACATACACAAATTAGAAGTCATGCAAAACAGGGCTACAAAAATGGTATACGGATATAGGACAGAACTTAGTACGCAAGAAAGAAGAGACAGTCTAAATATACCTAGCATTGAAGGTTTTTTCTCAAGGTGTGACATTCTGTTCCTACATAAGTAGGGTTACCATACGTCCCGGATTTTCCGGGACAGTCCCGTTTTTCTTGTTGCTGTCCCGGTGTCCCGAAAAACATTTTCGGGACGCCAAATTGTCCCGGAAATCGAAAATCCAATTCCAAATTGTCGTAGCAAATTTCTGCTTTCAAATATTTCGCGGCACCGACGGCGGCTGGGCCGGGACGCGGGGATGCGCAATGTAAGCGGGCGGCGACAGTACGTACAGTGTCAACCCACTAGTAGGCTAGTCCAGTCGTTGTCAATGATTCACTGCACAGTCTGCAGTCACCGTTGTGTAATCAGCGAGTGTTGAGTTCGCGTTGTGACTTGTGACATTGCTTAGGTTACAGACTGTGCCAGTGGTGTGCGTGTGTGGCAAAATACAATGGCCAAACGCAAGTGTCGTTTTTCAGACAAACTGAAAGACTAAATCAATATGTAACCAAACCAAATACTTATTTCTTCTATTTTTAATACCCAAGTACTTCCCTGTCCTGACACTCTCAGATCTCACTACAGGCGATCTTGGGGGAAAAAAAGGCCCAAAAAATTTTCGCCTCCGGCAGCTGGGGCTTTGCCCCAGACCCCGGGTAGCCCACGCAAGTCCATACACAACGAAAGTACATGTGTCCCGGATTTTACTTTCAGAATTATGGTAACCCTATACATAAGGGCATGAGTAGACAAATTGATCTGGATCTTCTCGAACGTCTATCGCTCGACTACAGGGGAGTTCACTTGGGGCGAGGACCCAGACAAGGAGTTATGCTCCGGCCATCTCGAGCCAACACAGGGTCCTATCAAAACTCCTTTTACCACAGTGCCTCACGGATCTGGAACTCTCTCCCTACTGAAATTGAAAACTTGACTGGTAGTAAATTCAACAGGGCAATATGTAGAACTTTGAGTAGGATCAACATGAACCTTCTTCTTCATCCACCATACTGGCAAACCATAACTTGACAGCGTTGTACTAAACGGTGTGGGTGTGGCATTGGAGAGTTTTAGGATGTGTGCTACTGCAATTCTATTATATTGTAATTATGCTTATTTCTTAACTAATACTATCAATTTAATCATGTTTTTCTTTTATATCTGATCATTTTCATTAAAAGTATTATTCTTATTTTATTACTCATATCCAGGGTTGGGTAGGTATAATACTCAACGTCGAAAACAGGTATTATACCTGGTATTATACGCGTCGAATATACACGTCGTAAATTACACTTTATGACATTAATGACACGTCGAAAATTACTGGGAGGTAACGCTTGGGTAGGTCTGTGGTGTATTCTTACTTTGAGCTAAATCAGTGTGATTTTTTATTTTTCATTGTGCTTATCTAGTTAGGCTACCTTAGCCTACATACATTGGCAATATGTAAATTATAACTAGAAATGTTACTATATTAAAGAAGTTTAGAATAAGGGATGACTTTGGTTCATGAAACGCGAGGAAGAATTATCTGGGGAGGCTTTTGGCTTTGTCCTTATATATTTATGATCGGGAAAGCAGGTGACCTTGGTATCTTGTGAAGATGCCGGTTTTCTTTGCTTCAAGTTCTTTATGACGGTGAATTATTGATTCATCAGCTCGCCTTGTAGGCCTAATAAGTACAAACATTTGCTTACAAGTTCAAAATATAATGTTGAGTTTATTCGTTTTTAGGGTTGATGAAAATAAGGCTGGAATTTGAATTATATAATATATATACAATAAGCCAACAATATTCATTATTTAATTTTCGACGCGAATTTTCTACATATTCTACATATTTGACATATTCTACGCATATTTGCGACGCGACGTGTCGAATATTATTTGCGACGCGTCGTTACCCAACCCTGCTCATATCAATATAATCATTGTATTTCACTTTTATCTAACCAGTTTCATAAATTTGTTTCTTATTAGCCTACTTGACTGATATCAATTTAATGTATTTTGATTAATTTTTATATTATCATTTTCGTCAAAAGACATGCTATCTTAAATGTAAGTTTGTTAGTTTTGTTTAGTTTAATTTTAGTTTCATTTACGATGGATGTAGAACACAATGTGTAAGGACTTCAGGTTCGCTTCCTGCATCCACTTCATATTGCTAAACTGATACATATTATGTAATGTTTACTTATGAATAAATAATAATAATAATAAACCTCGCCCGTCGCAGCAGAACGACTGGGGTGACATTCCGACAGCGGTACAGTCCACACTTAGAATTTTGCACCACCGAACGCACAGGTCAGAACGTTTCATAATAAAATCAACAGGATCCCCTGTAAACATCGAACAATATAAAAAAGGAAAACCAACTGAATTTAAAAAATCCACTAAAAGTGTGAACAATTGTGTAGAAAGAAAGGACAAGAACATGAATTGCATTTGAATAAAACATTGATTAAAATAGTATATAATTATAGATTATATGATAAGTATTAAATCGTAAGTAGATTGTTATGTACACCAAGTAATGTCTAGCCTAACATTACGATTAAATTCTCAGGTTAACGGTTAATTTTTATTAAAAATTAATTGATTGTCTAAATAACTTAAATTCTATGAAAGGTTGATTAATCATTTTTCTAGTTTAAGGCATATATATTAATTTGTCTTGTCTGGGTGAATTTAAATAAATGTGTATCAACAGTACATATTGGTCATATCAGCTATGAACTACTAATCCAGGATTCCACAAAACAAATTTGATACACGTAGCCTGTACCATTTCCCTACCCTTGAAGGAACACCAAAGACTGCAAAGAACCTTTGGAATGTTTACAAGGGGTTCTTTGATTTCCATTCACCTATAAGGAACACACACGTGACGTCACAACTCAGTGTCAAGTGGCCAGGGATCTTACTGATGGACAAGCATCCTAATTTCGCAAGTTGATGCCTGATGAACGGCTCTAACTTTTAACCTATTCAGTATTTGGACAAAACTTAAGAGGAATAATATTTAGCAAACATATCATTTCTTCTAATAGCGATTATTTCGATTTTTTTACAGAACCGTTAGGTTGTTATAACAATGTACGCATTATAAATGATAAAATTATCAACAACTTTAAATCTTCTCAACTTCAATTGACAAAAAACTACTGATCGGATTTCAACAAGAATCTCTTTGCATCCAACTAATTAGACAAGAAATAAATTAACTTTCTAGATAGAAAAAGCACTAAACGAAAATTTACAGCATAGCGTGCAGTTTTTCACGGCTCATCTGCACGTCAAAAGTGTGTATTTTAGATGAAAACACATACCATGCATATTACCCTATGCTGTAAATTTTTGTTCTGTGCACTTTCTATCTAGAAAGTTTATTTATTTCTTGTCTAAACAGTCCCATGCATATTTTGAAAGAGGTCTTGTCGAAATCCGATCACTAGGTTTTTGTAAATTGAACTTGTTTTAATTTAATTTCATAAGTAACAAGTAAGCCTTAAATTTTATTTTGATATGTACATCGATATAACAAGTAAACGGCTGTCTAGAAACTCAAAGTAATCGCTATTAGAAGGAATGATATATTTGCTTAATATTATTCCTCTTAAGTTTTTCCCCAAAAATGAATAGAATAAAAGTTGGAGCGTGATTAGTGTTGCGACGTTCAGTAGGCGTCAACTTGCGAAACGATGGTTGCTTGTCCATCAGTTGGGCGAATACCCGGCATGCTCCTGGATGCGTGACGTAGTTGTGTGTACCCTATAGTGGTCCCAACGAAAGAATGCAAGTGGCTCGAAATTGTTTTCCCAACATAACAACTTTGTCAATTCTATTCACGCTAGCTCAGCATGGATCTTGCACACGGAGGAACTCTGTGATCTAGCACAGATAATTTTTACTTGCGTGGGTAAAAGATATTTCTCTTTCACACATAAAGAAGACATTCCATTTAGAGCGCATTCATTCTACCCCCACCACTATCAAGCATCTGCATTCTTTCGATGGAGCAAGTATAATAGTGTGCGCCACTTCATTTTGATGGGCCTGAATATGGCAAAATCTAATGGCTGACACAAATGGGTAGCATTTGGTGGAAAGCATACAAATCTGATATTGTTTTGCTCACAGGCAACGATTACTTTGGGCATGAAATGGGATGATGTTATCCCCTAGAAGTACGTATTTAAGTAAGTCCCTCCAAAGTAACAGCATGAGGCAAAAAAAAAAACAGTAAGAAGAAATCTTATGGTCAAACCTACCATGTGTGTGAGAGAGAGAGAGAGAGAGAGAGAGAGAGAAGAGAGAGAAAGGAAGTCGTTTGAATTTCTTCAGTCAAAGTGTGAGACTTTGTAGGCCTAATTGTTTCGTAACTAGGCCCGCCCGTATGACTGTTTTTCGTCTCAAAATCCTCTCAAAATCCGCTCAAATACCGCCACCGTTGGTCAGTCTTTCAATCATCAGCGCTCAGTCAATAGCATGCCAACATCAATTCCTTCTGAAAGTGCGTTTTCAACAGCTGGACATATCATTTCTAGGTAACGAGTATCTCTGGTGCCCGAGACCGTCGACATGCTTACGATCATGAACAGAAATTGGTACATGTGCGTTGAAAAGTAACGACTCGTCAAAATGAAGTAATAATTACTTTCCAAACATTATTTTCTCTTGCTTAGGCGGAAGGCCTATTTAAAAATTAAAATTTTGTGTTTTCGGGTACCCGACCATAAGATTGACGGGTACCCAGGGAGGCATTTTCACTAATTTGCACAGCCCTATTCGTAACCAGTGGCGAAGCGTGGTCATGCATTTAGGGTACAGTACGGTACACCAAAATATTACTAGGCCTAGGCCTAGAGCAAATATTAGGCTATTTTATAACGGTTAATCTTTGATGTTATTGTTTTTAATATTTAGTCATATAATCAGAACCATTCGGGGGGAGGTAACGGGGCGGTAGAGGGACAATAAAACAATTAAATGCTTATGTCATGGCCTGACACACCCAGCCCGAGTGGAAAGACGGGCGTAACGTAAATAAAATACTAATATTTTTATACTCTACAAAAAGAACATAATAGGCCTACTAGGTTATGTCTGTTTATAGGCTACATTCATAAATTGTGGTTTTGCAAAGTTGCTATTTCCACAATGTGATTTGTTAGTAAAATATTGTCAGTTTAAATTTTGTGAACACATTACATAATAAACACTCACTCCTTAAAAGCATCAACACAAATATATATGCGATGAAAACAACTTCCCTTATCAAACGACTGGTTAACTTGGCGATTTGTCGATCACTTTACTATATATATCAGCGAGGCTTGAAAACTGTAAGCACATCGATGACACGGGCGAGCGAGAGGGAGGGAGGGAAACCAACCCCACTCCAACGCCAACGGCCCTCAAGCGTCTTGAACCACCGAGACACGACTCCGACTACCCCCTCAGATAATTGATTTTTTTTATTAAAATAGCGCTCTGAGCATGCGCAGGCTAGTAACGTCTCTGCCTGTGCCTCTCCCTTGTCAAATCATAAGTACCAAGGACTGCCCCTACCACCAATTTCATATTGCAACGGTAGGCCTATATGGCGAGACAGTGGTGTTGAGAGCTATTCCACTCGGTCATTGGGTCAATTCAAATGTCTGCGGGGCAAGAAGACCAACTTGTATTAGAAAACAAATGATGCCAATCTATACCCTCCAAGTGGATAAATGTAATATTTCTACGGGGTAGACATTGTCTTATTGGCCAGGGGTCGAAATTAATGCTCGCCCGAAGCTAGTGAAACTTTGCCAGAGCTAGTGAAATCTCATTGCACTAGCTCGACGGGCAGGTAGGCCTACTACTTTTTACAGAGTTCCCAATTGCTTATAATTCAAATATCAATACCATTCTACCTTTGGAAGTTCCTGGTTTTACAATATGCACGGCGTTATATTAAAGGAGTGCCTAAACCAAATAAAGTTAAAGAAGCTGAACCGCCAAGTGACTACGAAAAAAAGAGGGTGATGACATTCCAAGAAAGGTGGCATGGCTTTAAAACAGCGCACACTTAAAGCTCTGTGTTTCAATGGTGGTGTGAACAAAATGTTTTGAAAACTCTTTTTTGGGCGACAAATTCTCGGCCCTTTATAAATGGAGTGATTAGGTACTTTAAAATTGATCCGATTAAATTTCATGAATAATTCATTCACTTACTCATTTACTGTTGACATGTTCCATGTACACAAAATAAAAATCTCTTATTTTAGGCTAATTGTCTTAATTGTTTATTATTACAGTGAAAAATTGTTTCCGGTCACTCTCTAGTCCCCCACACCCACACACCAACCCTGGCAAACATTGTGACTTAAAACATGCACGTATGATCGTTTTACATCAATATAACTTATTTGATTGCGGACTAGTAAAAATGTTCTTGGGCTTGAGGACTATTGTTGCCACTAGCCCAAAGGGTTAAAAGGGTAATTTTGACCCCTGCATATAATGCTTTACCACTGTTTTTAACCATAGCTTTTAAAGAAAGAATTAAAATATGCTTATTCAATGCTCGTTTAGCTTCAATTGCAAATTATTTTACAATGATTTTGAGAGAGAGTCTGAAAGTGCACTAACTTGTTACGGTATGTACATAGTACAATACCACTTTCCCAATAGGCTAGGCCTACAGCTACAATGATGTAAGAACACACAATAATAAATATTTACATATAATGCACTATAAACATAAAGGCATAGGCCTGCAAACTTGACATTTTTATAGTGATTGGGCTAAAAGTCTATATTTTGACACCTGCTCCCCAGTGCCCTTTGGGTGCTCCTAAATGCAGGCATCTTATCTGGAGGGACAGGTCGCACACTTCTGTAACTGACTCCCGAGTTTATAGAAAGGATCACAAAAACTCCAGTATGTTTAACGCTTACCAGCAAGTACAAAAAGTACAAGTCGTGACTTTATAACAAATTTTATAAAGGAAAATTAAATAGGCCCCATACCTACTACAAACTGGTAGTACAACTGGTAGATTATGTTTCCCTAGTAAGTATGGAGTCAAGACTACAGACAACAACTTCTGGGTTCAAAATTTATAAAATTATGTTACACATTTGGGGAGTATGGGTTTATTAAGTTTTGACTAATAAATGTTTATGTTGTGCCATAGAGCACATGCCATGCACATTTAGGGTTGCCAACCGTCCGGAATTTCTCCGGACAGTCCTGATTTTGATGCCTTTGTCCGGAAAGAGGAATTGCCTCATTCCGGACGGCACTTTGTCCGGAATTTGTGAAAAAGTCATATTTGTACTACATTTTATTGAATTTTAGAGTATTGCAGTGAATTAGTGTTTTTTTCTCTCTAAAGTTGGTACATCAGTTGGTTTGGTAATTTGGAATAAAAGTTAGTTTCTTTCATGTAGCCGCCTTTTCGTAGTCCTACTTCTAGCTAGTCGTGCTCGTGACCTCTATGCTCGTGACTGCCCTGTCCCACTACCCCTCCCTAACCCCTTTGTATTGTATGCGCACTTGGCGAGGCGCAGGCGCTACAACATGAGATTTCAGTTTAGTATTAGTCCGTTTGTTTAGCGACCGTGGCCAGACGTGTCGGCACTGAACGTACAGTGAGCGATTTTCCTGTGCTTTCTGTCGGATTGTTGCATCGTGAAATGGAACTGGTAGGCAATTCGCCTCCCAAAAAGAAGAATTAAAACTTGGATATATCCAAGTCATTGAATCTTTAAATTACGTATCCGGCTGTTTTGAAGGTTAAAAGAGTCCAAAAAATTTTCGCCTCCGCCGGCTGGGGCTTCGCCCCAGACCCCTTGTGTGCCCACTAAAATTCGAGATTTGTCCGAAATTCTAGTTGACCCAAGTTGGTAACCCTATGCACATTTTTTAATTGACAATAACTTCCATGATATTAATACTTTTATGAACTGTAGAATAGAATGTCCCACGAATGATTTCACATCTCAACAGATCTATAACTACATAGCTACTACAACAATGAGAAAACATGGTTTTGGATGTAAATCTCCAATGCTAAGTAGGTCCTACATTGAATAATCGGAAACCGCTTAGGCCTACTTAGGACACCGAGTTTCATTTTGTAAACCAGTTTTTCAAAAATAAAAATAATATCATGTTTTTTTAAATTCCCCGCGCTTTCCCGTGCAACACAAAGGCACATTCTCGTGTTCCCTGCCACGTTCTCTGTATGTTTAATTGGTTATCGCGATGTCAAAACAAAGCAACGAGTTGTATGTACGTATCCCACTGGCCTGCTCGACGCCTCGAAGGTCACTTGACACTCGCTCAACCTAGCGCTTACCCTTCTCACTCACCAGTCAGCTTGTACGGCAGCCGCGGTCCCCCCCCCCCCCCTCCACCATCAGCGCAACCCGCTCGGCCGGTACTCATACAGCGGCGGCGGGGGGGGGGGGGGAATATACACACAAAATCTTGCGGAGCGAAAACAGGTTTTCTAAATATGACTGAGTAGGTAGACTGTAAATACGAATTAATTAATTTATATTTATTCTAGTCAATACTTTGGTAGGGTACCGCAGTTCTGACTTTCTTTGAAAACATTAAACAACGCAATTTTAACCGTGTAAATGTATTTAATTGTTCCATCAAGTTTCTATTCAAGCCCTTGAACTTGACATTTGAGTCTAAATACGGCTTTAGACTGAGTCAATGCAAGAGACGTAGTTGCAGAAATTATCCTATAATATGATCTAGCTAGTGCTAGTGCCCAATAAAAAGCCATTAAATCTACTAGAGGTAGGCCTACTTTGTAATAAATGACTTGTGACATGCTATTGCTAATATTGCATAATGAATAAAGGTCAAATTGCAATTAGGCCTAATAACTAAATTCATTACTGTATTAATAACAAATTAAATTAATTAGGCCCAAAAGTAGGCCTATGCGTATTTGCATGGAAAGGGGGCAGAGAGATTTCTAGATGCAGGGTTTTCTACAGGGCCGTAAGTAGGGGGGCCTATAAAAATTACCCAGGTATGATTCAAGGTCGCCTGCAGGAATTTTGTTAGGGGGGCCAAAATTATAATTAGTACATTTGTAGGACATGTGGGGGGGGGGGTTTGGGGGGCTCTCCCCCCCAATAATAGCGCCGCAGGTGAAAATTTTGAAAATCAGGTTTTAAGAATGCGTCTGGTGCATTTTCGAAAAAAAAAGTTGTGGCCTGAATGCAATACCAAAATAATGTCATTTTTGTGCAGCCGATATTCGAAACTAGAAAACCGCCAAAGGGAATTGGAACGCTAACGTCCCGACGAGATTAATAGAGAGTAGGCCTAGTATTAATGTATAGAAAAACGTATTCCGCAAGTAGGCCTATGTGTTATTACACATCCTCGGCCTACTAACGCGGTACAATGTCGCGAAAACAGCCGAACATTAATGTAAAGCCCTAAATAGTTATATTATTTGACTAAAATTAATATGTTAATAAAATTGCTTTATAGAGGATATAGGCTAGGGGAGGACCTTAGTATGATTGAGTAAAGTACATACATGACCTTGTATAATGGGGTGTCTAGTGGGGAGGCCCCCCAAGGTAATGCGGGTCTGGAGCGCACAGCTACCGCCGACCGGTACAGAAAATTGTTCGATTCATAGAGTGTGATTTGGAGTATTTTAATGAGTTTTAGGCATTCTTTTTATAAAAAAATATAGGCCTAGTGGTGACTGGGCTATTAGCAATTCAAAATGGTCTACTCCAGATTTTTACCCGGGTTACCAACCCCTGGTTACAGCGGTGGTTTTCTCCAACACCTAGGTTCGAGCCGGGTGATAATGTGGACGACCATTTCCATCATTAACAAGTTACAAGATCGCTCCGAACGATGAGCATCGACAACTGTTGCGTTCTCGATCAAAAATTATCATTAACAAGTTACATGATCCCACTACTGGTCTGGGGAGGTGGCTCAAGTCATAATATGGTTTTGTGGAAAGAAGTGTTAGAGAGGGGGTTAGGCCTAGCTAAGCCTAAGCCTAGAGGGGGGCGATTGGTTGCTCCCGCCCATTTGCAACCAAAAGCAGTTAGGCCTAGGTGCCCAAAGAGGATAAGGACTGTGAAGCTAGGCCTCTAGCCTAGCCTACCCTAGGCTATGAAAATATATCCCTTTAGGCTTTGGGTTAGGCCTAGCTAGGGCCAATGCCTAGGCTAGGCATGGGATATAATAGGCCTACACAAAGGCCTCATAGGCCTAGGCCTAGGCCTAGGGCCCTATTCTAGAACTACCTAGGCCCTAGTCCCTATGGCTTACCCGCACTCTCCAATCGAAATCCCGTAACGAACCATCGGTTTCTGTTGACTGTAAAGCAAACACATTATACTCTGACGGCTCCATCGAATACAGATTCATTGTTTTTGATTTTTTTGATTGACAAACCAAACCCAACTGTACAACTTCTGTCTTCTTCTTCTCTCTAAAGTACGGTCCAAGCCTACTTCCGTAGTAACGGCGTTGGCGTTTCAATCGCACAGCTGGCTGTGTCATGGGCTCCCGGGTGACCGCTGACGTATTCTGGGCCTCAGTTTTACAAAATTACAAGGGGAAGTGTTCCAGTTTTGGAAACAAGTATAAGTTATCACATATATTATTGTTAGTTCTCAGGTTAGGAGGAAAATTAAATTAGCAGCAATACAACATCAAAAAATTACAGTGATATAGGGACTATTTTCTTGAGGACTTGAGGCACACAGGACCCGTCTATACCCGCCACTTTGAAACTGATAAAATCAATGACATGCGCTTTACTACGCATTGGTTAAAACAGTCTAGAACTTTCCATCGTCATTGTCATGTCATTCGACGTCGCATTACAACCTGTTAGGGTAGATAATATATATATATTTAAAAATCATTAAAATACATTTTGATTTCAATTCATTAACAGTTCATTCTTATGACATAATAATACCACTCATATGCAGAGTTGAACTGCGAGTATTGAACAATTATTGTCAATTGTTAAGATTAGTTAGGTCTAAGAGTAAAAGAAACTACAGGCGCGTAGGAACCTTATATTTTGTAGTAAGGGGGGGGGGGGGGCAAAACCAGAAAGAAGTGTAGTTAACCCCAAAGGGGGTTTGGAGTAGCTCCAGCCGCCAGAGGCCCACTCGCCGAAGGCGAGATTATTTGGAAAATCGAGATGGCGAGGGGTAAAAAGAAAAACGCGTCTTAGACAAATTATAGAGATGAACAGGTTGTGAAATGTGAAACAGATAGCTCTTTTGATGGGGGTACCAGAGTGAAAAGTGGGGGTGTCAGCGTGAAAAATGCGGTGGTCCCCCATCCATCCCTCCATTTTCTACGAGCCTGAGAAAGTACCACAAAGTGAGCTATCAGTACAATCATACAAAATTAAAAAGGAATATAAATAAGATCAGAAGAACACTGAACATGTTCAGCATAAAAAACATCTTGCCTGCAATTTAGGTTTCTAAGCAATGCTCACATGGGCAGCTCTTGCTAAGCTTGTACTCATTAACGTTATAAAAGCTGTTTTTTGTTTTTTAAATAGAGGCTGATCCTAGTTTTTAAACGAGGGAGCGGAGCGACTGAGTGTCTCCATTCAACTCAAACGGCTCTCATTCTGTGATTCTGTGTGTCTGTACGTCGAAAATCAGCCGAACCGCTGAACAGATTGCGCCGAAATTTTAAACAGACATCCGGTACGAGTTTACTAAGAACTGTTAACAAAATCAGCTTGATCCATTGCGATCTAAGGCTATTCGACCACATTTTTCTATTTTCCAAAATATGCTACCAGGTCAAAATATAGTTAATGGCTTTCAAACCTGGCTATTTTAGAAAATCAAAAAAAAAAATTTCAAATTTTTCTGATCCGGTACACGGCCAATATAGCCATCTCAAAATAATTTCAAACTTCAATTCGCCAAGGCACATCATTCAACGTAGGGTGTTGTGTTTTTGTGACATTAATTTTCAACTGTTTTTCTATGGACTGACTGAGAGACTAAATTTTTTTTTTAACAATTGTCTTTCCTGCGAATTTTTTTGTTTGGCGGTACAAATCGGTAAAAAATACCGCCAAACGAAAAAATTCGCAGGAAAGATAATTGTTAAAATAAATCTTTTTTCTCTCAGTCAGCCTATAGAAAACCAGTTGAAAATTAATGTCACAAAAACACAACACCCTACGTTGAATGGTGTGCCTTGGCGAATTGAAGTTGGAAATTATTTTGAGTTGGCAATATTGGCCGGGTACCTGATCAGAAAAATTTGAAAAAAATATTTTTGATTTTCTAAAATAGCCAGGTTTCATAGCCATTCACTATATTTTGACTTTGTAGCATATTTTGGAAAATAGAAAAACGCGGTCGAATAGCCTTAAGCCTACAATAAATAAAAATGTGATTTTTAATAATATCAATGGCATTTGTTTCGTAGCAGTTAGCGGGACGAGATTGACGTGGCCTGCATGGCGTAGTGGTAACCATTTAGCCTACCGCACAGATGGATGGGGTTCGATACCCGTCAGATCTAACTTTTTTATATTTTTACACCCACATATTATTTTTAATGGGTGTTAAATGGGAAATAAAAATTAGATGATTTTGTTTTATCTTGGAAATTTGTTAATGTTTCACGCTAATACGTTTTGAATACGATTCGCATTTTGAATGTTCAATTTAAATAATTATTGTAGCAAGCAGAGTGAGTTCTTGTAAGGTGACCAGACGGTCCGGTTTTAGAAGTCAAAACACTTGTAATAAGTTTAGGCTGATATCCAGTCTTTTCAGTCTTTCCGGCATGTAGAAGCTTGAATTCCAACCCGCACTATGGATTCCGACTCATCATTTTCAGCCTAAAGCTGTTTCTGTGTAGGTAACTTTTTTGCCTGGTATTGTGACTAAGATGTTACTTTTTTTTTAAAGTGATTTTTCTCAATACAAACACTAGCACCTCATAATTTGATGAGCGTAGCGAAGATTCCATTTCACTACACTGGAGAAAAAAATCCGGAATGTTTTTTTTCTTTCTTTTTTTTGTATTTTTGTGTTTGTCCACACGATTCCGGCTAAACCGATACTCCAATTGCGATGAAATTTTATGGAGGCCTTCGAAATCTCTGAACTTAGAACTGTCACGTTTTTGAGCGCAATCGAAAAATTATTTCTCATTAAAATCGCAATTTTACGATTTTTTTCGTTTTTTTAAATTTCTTCGACTTATAATACCTACATGCTTTATTCGATTGTAATGATTTTTTCACAGAACCTTAATTTTATGAATTAATATATTGGTGTGAAATTTGAGCCAATCGAAAAATAATTTCTTATGAAAATCGCAATTTTACGCTTTTTTCATTTAAAAAACAATTTCTTCGACTTATAACATCTACATGCTTCATTTGATTGTAATGATATTTTCACAGAACCTCAATTTTATGAATGTTTATATTTGTGTTAAATTTGAGCGCAATCAAAAAATAATTTCTCGTGAAAATCGCAATTTTACACTTTTTCCGTTTAAAAAAACATACGCTCATCCAACAACGCGCCTGAAAAAGCGTTTGCGAAGCTTCCTAGTATAAAGACAAGGGAGTAGCTGGACAACTAAAATTCCAAGAATTATAAAGAGCCCTCGGCATGAGGTTCTACTTTTCACCTCTTTTTAATTATTAAATAAACTGGGAAGCTTCGCAAACGCTTTTTCAGGCGCGTTGTTGGATGAGCGTATGTTTTTTGTGTAAATTTGCGATTTTCATGAGAAATTATTTTTCGATTGCGCTAAAATTTTACACACATATATAAATTCATAAAATTGAGGTTCTGTGAAAATATCAATACAATCGGATAAAGCATGTAGATGTTAAAATTCGAAGATTTATTTTTTTAACGAAAAATGCGTAAAATTGCGATTTTCACAAGAAATTAGTTTTAGATTGCGCTCAAAATTCACACCAATATAATTCTGTAGAAAAAACATTACAATCGGATAAAGCATGTAGGTATTATAAGTCGAAGAATGTTTTCAATATTAAAAAAATCGTAAAATTGCGATTTTCATAAGAAATAATTTTTCGATTGCGCTCAAATTTCACAGGAATATATAAATTCATAAAATTAAGATTCTGTGAAAAAATCATAACAATCGGATAAAGCATGTAGGTGTTTTTAGTCGAAGATTTTTTTTTTTTTAATCGAAAAAAATCGTAAAATTGCGATTTTAATGAGAAATAATATTTTTTCGATTGCGCTCAAAAACGTGGCAGTTCTAAGTTCAGAGATTTCGAAGGCCTCCATAAAATGTCAATTCAATTGGAGTATCGGTTTAGCCGGAATCGTGTGGACAAACACACAAAAATACAAAAAAAGAAAGAAAGAAAGAAAGAAAGAAAGAAAGAAAGAAAGAAAGAAAGAAAGAAAGAAAAAACATTCCCGATTTTTTTCTCCAGTGTAGTGCTTCGCTTCGCTCGCTTCGCTCATCCAAAAATTGTAATTTAGAATGACATTGACTTTTTTTTAAATTTAGGAAGCCTGCCCAGGGTGCAATTCATGCCCCTCTTCAGGTTTCTGAGGTATGTTACGGATAGGACAATTGTGAAGGGATGGCTGAGGGCTGTTTAAGAGGACTCAGTACCTTGCATTCGCATTAACGACTGAAGAAAACCTCGGAAAAACCTTCAGTCAGGATTGCCGATCTCGATGGGATTTAAAACCCGAGACCTCCCAAATCAGAGTCGCGCGCTTAACGCTCGAGCCAACACTGTTACACCCAAATACGCATCCATCCATCCATCCATCCATCCATACAACAGTAACACTGACATCGATTTGTTAATATATCATTTAAAAAACATAACTGAGTATTGCAAATGAATGTTGGCCTAAAACTTGAATCATGGTAATCCCATGCAGCTAAGAATAAACCGAGAGCCACCGACATTTTCTTTTACCACATAAAAGGTTCGCGGATTTATATGGGATTTCACTAAGCCCGCGTCCTACGTGCCAACTCGGGAGCGTTTGGGACCCATTGATACCCCAAAAAAGACCAAAAAAGGTCTTTTACCTCATAAGGTGCATGATGAGACGAAACGCCATGATATGAGTAACCTTTTGTCTGGAGTTTGGAACCACAACGTAAGACGCCCTACGGGGGACTTTACCGAACCAGACACCCCCCAAAAGGGATTTAAAAAAAGGCCGTCTTTTACCTCATAGTCATAAGGTACATGATAAGACTAAACGCCATGATATGAGGAAACTTGTCTGGAGTTTGGAATGGAACCATATAACGTAAGACGCCCTACTTGGGGGCGACCACCAGACACCCCCGAAAGGGGTTTTAAAAATGCCGTGTTTTACCTAATAGGTCCTATAAGGTGCATGATTGAAACATACGCCATTTTGTATGTTGAATGTGTGCACATTACGAATATAATATAATAAGACGCGTTTTTGGGGGGCTTTTAGCGTTTCAGACGCCCTTTTGTGGAAAAGGGCCCTTTTTTATCCGACGAGATACAAACTTGCAAATGGTGTCAATTTAACCGGAATGATGTCTGGAGTTCAAAAATGTATAACAACATAACTCTGAAAGGACCCTTTCACCCCCAAAACGCATTCTAAAAGGCCAAAAAGGTCGTTTTTTACCTCATAACGTATTGATTGGAACATACGTCATTTTGTGCGTATGCGTGCATATTACAAATATATATAATAAAAACCCGTTTTTGGGGGGCTTTTTTCGTTTCAGACGCCTTTTTTATCCGACGAGGTACACACTTGATACGGTGACAAACGAACCGGGATGATGTCTTGAGTTCAAAAATGTATAACAACATGACTATGAGACCCTTAAATAAACTTTTGTAGGAAACCTGCCCAGGGTGCAATTCATGCCCCTCTTCAGGTGTCTAACTAGGTATATTGCGGATAGGATAATATGAAGGGATGTCCGAGGGCTGTTTAAGAGGACTCAATCCCTTGGATTTGCATGAACGACTGAGGAAAACCTCGGAGAAAACCTTCAGTCAGGATTGCCGGTCTCGACGGGATTTGAACCCGGGACCTCCCGAATCAGAGTCGCGCGCTTAACGCTCGAGCCAACACTGTTACACCCAAATACGCATCCAAAAAGTGCCAAAAAAAGCCACGTTTTTTCAATTCACAAAAATGTTTATTCACAAAAGAAACATGCTTATTACATTGGTTACATACATAGTAGCTCATAGGTGAGGTAAAAGTAATAATAATAATAATAATAAATAATAATAATAATAATAATAATAATAATAATAATAATAATAATAATAATAATAATAATAATAATAATAATAATAATAATAATAATAATAATAATAATAATAATAATAACATTGTTGGGGTTACAAGCTAGTCACGCTCGAGATAAGTGTCACATATGTGCACTCTCTAAAGTGTTGGTCAACCTGCGAAAGTAAGTTAATATGTTCTCAGAGTTGTGGCGTGACAGTTGGCACCACTTGACTAGAGCCTAGGAATATAAAATGTCTAACTTGAATATAAAGTGATAATAAACTTATGATTGAAGCTTATTACGTGAGTACACACTTCTTATTATCCTTATCTATATCCTACATAACAATGTAGATAAAATATGTAACATGGTGGCAGCGGTGGGATAAGAATAAAACCAGTGCTCACGGGATTTTAATAAAAACATGTCAACCTAACCTCAAGTAAAAACGTGCTCCTGTCAAAACAAAAAAGGCCTAGCTTAATAAATAAGAAAAACAAGCATGGAATTTGTCCCCTCAGAACTCTCGTTCATAGGAACAAGCAGAGAATTGAGAGTGAACAGAAGTACGAAATTTATATGCAGCCTCTGAAAAAAAACGTAAAT
>JAMZAV010013108.1:0-24837 GCA_024449915.1 Sweltsa coloradensis | reverse complement strand
CCTCCCCAAACCAAAAAGTGTAATTTATTTTGAATATTACTTTTTTTTTTATTTTATTGCCACTAACAACAGAGTTACCTCCACAAGTGCGATATAGGCATTTCATAAAATTAGCTAATACTAAAGCACAAAAAATAAAAATGATATAAAAAAATACTGTTTCTGATGTAAGTTTCACTTTTGCACAAGGTGTTTTCTTCTACGATGACTCGTCATCAGCTTCCGCAAATCCTTTGCAATACATCTGCATCTGGTCGTCCTCTGCTACCTCTGTCCTCTGCTGTTCCTCAACCGTCCTTCTTTGGTACCAACCCCGCCATGACGGTTGGTCTCGAAGAGCAACAATATCGCCAACCACACAGATCCTCACCAGGTGCGTTGAATTTTAAATTAAAACTGTTTGTCCAGTCTACCCTGTAATGTTGGATAGTTTAAAAATAAAAATAAAAATAAAAATTTTAAATTTATTTATCAGCCCAGACTACCCATTACAAAAATTACATTGAAAAAGAATAATCTAGCTCAGTTGAGAACAGAAAACTCGGGAAAAGCGCCAAAAATTAAAAATAAAACAATATTAATTAAAAATTAAGCAAAGTTGATTTAATCAAAAAATTTAATCATTATGAACAAATTTAAAAAAAAAATCAAATTAAAAAAATCAAAATCAAATTAATTTAAATTTAAATTTAATTAATTTAGAATAAATTAATTAGCAATCAGAATTAATTAATAATGGAACATTAATTAGTCACATGTAAATTGGATGCAAAACTAGCAGGCCACCAAGTCCTACCTTTGTTGACTGGGTCCTCTCCAATAACTGCCTTGCTGTTGTCTCTCGTTGACTAATGATTACCAATAATTATGTATTTAAGGAGTTGTCAAGGAAGCTATCTACATATGTGAAAGCGAAAAATTTAAGTTTCCATATATAATGTTCACCAAAAACACAAATACAGGCATGTCCCTACCTACCTATTTGGTACCAAACTAGAATACAAAACCAAAAAGTGGGCGGCTAGTCCTGGAAGGAAATATTAATTATAAAATATTAATTAAAAATTATTATGATTAAACATTAATTTTGTACTCATCTATTTGTCGCTGAAATATTGTTTGAAGTCCTTTTGTTTGTTATTGATGTTCGAAGTAATCTATTTAGCGAAGGTGCACTACACAATAATCCTGAGTGGGCGTTGCACAATGATGGTCGTGGTGTAAAGCTCTTCTTCTACCAGCTGATGGTCGTCCAGTGCCTGAGGTGGTTATTGATTTTTAGGTCGACGGCAAGTCCAGATTATGTTGAAACACATTTGGTACAGCAATCTTACAGTTTATGAATGTGAAACAGTTCTAATACTCTTAAATAGATTCAGACACTTGTAGACGTACATTTATCTATTGTTCAATGATGTCAAATCGACATTCATAGAGCACATAGAGTTGCTCTGATTACTGAATTAATTATGCAAATGAAGTACGGCAAACTTACACATGTCACGTGGTAACAGTCACGTATCGACACACGTAGAAATAAGTTCGGAAATGTCAAATTGACATTTATAGAGCACGTGGAGTCACTCTGATTACTGAATTAATTATGCAAATGAAGTTCCAATAAATAACACTTTGAAATTATTTTAATTACATCACTGTTGAAATAATACCTTCACATAACCACTTTTACTTTCACTTATTCATTTCACTATCCGTTAAACAGAAATGTTGACGCGCGTATTAATTACCGATTTCTATGCACTGTCCGTGCAGTCGCGCACACTCGCGCACCGACCTCCGATACCACCGACCAACTACTCTCCACTTCTCTGGCTACCTACCCTCTCGTCGGTCTTTTATTAGCTCGGCTCTATTGTATCTCCAGTAAAAAGATTCAGGCGTTACACACACCCCCGCACCTACCCCTTACCTATAGTTGAACCGGTCGGCACAGTCACCTACAGATTGGTTGCGTTATACATTTCTAGAACCGCTGCGAAAACTGACCACGCCGAGCAAGCAACCATCTAGAATCTTTAGAAGCCTCGCCCAATTATCTCGAGAAACCGTTCAACCGTGCTAATGCAGATGTTATTTTCCTCCCATGCTATTCTAGGCTTAAAACTTCCTACTAAAATTGTTAATAATTCCTTAATACTTAACCGATTTGATTGAAATAAAAAGCAAAATCATTAGTAATTTACAATCCAATGCATAGGTCTTCTTTTCCAGCTTCAAAACCTTCTAGAAATACCTTAATTACCTTGATTAATTAATCTGACAATTACGGCTATTAATCAAAATCAATTTACATTTCCGTCGATTCAAAATGAAAGTAGATCATATTCGATCACTATTAATGTCATTTAAGTTAACTCAATCAGATTAATTAACAAGAAACTACATTAATTAGGAATTACTTATTTTTGCATATTCTGCACATAATTATAGGCAAAAAAATACTGTAAGACGTGCAAGTGTTACAACCCGATTGCATCCATTTATGTTTTATTCATCTAGGGCCTAGTCTCAATTTTTTCAACAACATTTTTAGATAGGATGAAACAGGTATCAATTTTGTCTATAGACCTATGTATACTAATGTGTTTAGCCTTGTTGATGTGTGGTTGTTTTTCTGAGATATTCCTAGAGAACAAGACCAAGTCATAACTTGCTCAATTGCACGCTATCCGGGACTCAACAAACCTGTCGACAAGAGATTATCATGATGCTACGTCTAGTGATGTAAAATTTCTGGGGAAAAAATTGAATGAGAACTTTAGACTCCAAGGCTGTCTAAAGGGTATAAAAAGTAAAACCCACAATTTGAAGAATTGGGCAGATAATATGGGATAGCCCTGGCCCCTGAGGTACAAAGTTACAACTAGAGTAATTGTGGTTGGGGAAAGGCGAGAGGAGACCAACAGCTTACCTAAAGGTTGTAGGTAGCTGCTCGAGACGAGGTGCACATATTTACAATTAACTAGGAAAACGCTTAAGTCCCGCCGCGTTGTTGGATGAGCGTAATTGGTGCATTGAACTGCATTGAGTTAGGCGGATTTTCTGTTGTTCTGTGAAAAAATCATTACTTATTCGAAGATTTTTTTAAATTAAATTAAATTAAATTAAAAATTAACTTAATTTTTTTAATAAATCATAATTTTTACGTAATTTTAAAAAAGAAAAAATCGTAAAATTGCAATTTTCATAAGAAATAATTATTCAATTGCGCTCAAATTTTACACGAGTATATTAATTCATGAAATTAAGGTTCTATAAAAAAATCATTACAATAGGATAAAGCATGTAGGTGTTATATGTCAAAGAATTGTTTTAAAAAAGAAAAAACCCGTAAAATTTCGATTTTCATGAGAAATAATGTTTCGATTAAGCTCAAATTTCACACGAATATCTAAATTCATAAAATTAAGGTTCTAATAAAAATCATTACAATCGGATAAAGCATGTAAGTGTTATAAGTCGAAGAATTTTTTTTAAAAATCTAAAAAAATCGTAAAATTGCGTTTTTTATAAGAAAAATTTTCCCGATTGCGCTCAAAAACGTGGCAGTTCTAAGTTCAGAGATTTCGAAGGCCTCCATAAAATTTCATCGCAATCGGAGTATCGGTTTAGCCGGAATCGTGTTAACAAACACACAAAAATACAAAAAACAAAAAAAAAAAAAAAACATTCCGGATTTTTTTCTCCAGTGTAGTGAAATGGAATCTTCGCTTCGCTCGCTACGCTCGCTACGCTCATCCAACAATTAACACAAATGTCGAACGTTTCGGCCTACGCGGCCTTGGTCACCGACCGTTGGAGAAAGAACTAATTCTAATAATTAATGTGCACCTCGTCTCGAGCAGCTACCTACAACATTTAAGGTAAGCCGTTGGTCTCCTCTTGCCTTTCCCCAACCACAAACACTAACCTAGCCGATAGGCTCTATCTAAACCAACAAAGTTACAACTAGATTTAGGCTGAAATGTTTTTTAAGAATGTCATATGAAAAGCAGAAATTTTCTGTTTTTTTATTAACATTAATTTTTAACAAATTTTACACTAATCTACTAATATTTTGAGCATAATGCCCCCATGATAAAGAGTGTACTGTCTCTTTAAAAACAATCCAGAAAAACATTTCCCGAAATTTTCTGGACAATAATTTTTCGGAAATATTTCCATTTCCGGGTAATATTTATACAATATATACATCCCTAGCTACGTCGACACTGTTCTAGGCTAGTATGTATATGCACTAGTTGCCTCTACAACAGGCGTACAGCAGGGTCGCCACCAAATAACTAGCGAGCCTTTATTAACCTAACACAAGAGAGTGGCCATACGGGCATACGGCGGCCATGTTTTTGCCAATGTCACTTTTTTAGTTTCGTCACTGCCGTTAAAGTAAACAAATTTGGCTTGAAACAGATGTAACTAAGTTGGTCTGTTGCAGGCCACATTTGGTTTACAAGCCTGTTTCAAGCCAGATTTGTTTACGGCAGTGACGAAACTAAAAAAGTTACATTGGCAAAAACATGGCCGCCGTATGCCCGTATGGCCACTCTCTTGTGTTAGGTTAATATAGGCTCGCTACAAATAACTATTTTATCCTTAAAAGATACTTGAAAAAATTTGATTGTTAAAAGAGTTTGGAAAAGGCCAACTGGCTAGTTTAGTTTAGATTGGAGAAGGGTTGACAGGTTGGGAAAGCACAGAGAACATAAAGCCCAGCCTGAAGGGCTTTGAGGGTGACAAAACTTTTCACCTGTTGATGACAACTGCAGCTAATTTTAAGTTGTTGGTTACCTTAATCCACAACGCGTTTCGTCCTTCTGGGACTCATCAGGCGGATGGTGGCCACTAAAAATCAGCTAGCTTCATACAAACAAAATTCACAACACATAACCAAACCTGTGGTAGGGCCATGCAAGAAGTAAATTCTGCATTCATGTTGTCATCATCAGCAAGGTTACTTCACACACCATTCATACTGAGCCACACCGTCAGTACATCCAGTAAGGGGGCTTCCAACCCAAATCTGGTGCTCGGGAGACAAAAAATCTATGACTTAGCCTACCCTGGATTCGAACCAGGACCCTTGGCAACAAGAGAAAAGCCGCCCCTCCTTAAAAATAGCTATTTAGTATTTTGTGTATTATTACATGAAGGAAATATCAAAATTTTCAGGATTCCATAATAATAGTACCATAATCATACCATTCATACGTTATGCCAGATTGATTTTTGAGAATTTAACTAGATCTAGCATAGGCCTAAGAATCTTCTTAGAATATGTATCAACGTATTAGTTTTCGCCATCGTGTCAATGCTCTCTGTGTTTATTTTTGCTACCGGTATTAGTATCTGGTGGCCGGTGCTACTGATGTTTTTATTACCCACTGATGATTGCTCTTTAGGCTGTAATAAAAATAATCTGTTAGGTATTATTAATTAATTTTAATCTAATGTATTTCTAACTATGGTAGGAAAGTTTAAGATTTGGCAAAAAATTCTGGAATCCTTGAGATACCTTAAGAGCCTAATGCATAGACAGGTTTCAGGCGCGGCTGCAGAGGGTTAGAAATCAAATAACAAGCTCTACAATTATGATCAAATAATTATGGAAAAATTCAACTATACTAAAAAATAAGTTTTGAACACATCGCAATTTGTCTATTTTTTTCTTTGGTGGGTTATTTGTTTGGGAAAAAATGATAACTTGGGAACTTGATGATACACTTCACTGCATTGAAATAAGTAATATCCATGTTTCATGACAGCGATGTATTAATTTTACTATTTCGAACACTGTGGTGAAAGTTGATCTTATTTGAACCATAATTATGGATATAATCGTTAAATTTCATCAGTAAAAGCTACACAAAAAGGCACGGAATTGCGCCTAAAATGGGGATTGATGGCTGCACGGAGTTCCGCGTCTGTGCGTTAGGATCGTATGTACGAAAGACGATAACGGCAGCTCAGGCTATACGAACGCCTCGCCCAAGAAAATACGTAAACAGATGGACGACATTTTTAATTTTGTGTCTATGCGTAAAACGAGAAAAGTTGTCATTACGCTCATAAACAAAACAGAAACCATC
The DNA here is from genome assembly GCA_024449915.1 of Sweltsa coloradensis. Lineage (NCBI taxonomy): Eukaryota > Metazoa > Arthropoda > Insecta > Plecoptera > Chloroperlidae > Sweltsa > Sweltsa coloradensis. The sequence goes on along the minus strand of JAMZAV010013108.1, from coordinate 18,730 downwards.
CCGGGCCTAGGCCCAGACGATGAAAATTATTTATAATACAACAGTGTAAGCTTCAAGTTACCTTAGGCTATATGACTAGAAATATGAATACAAACACATCACGTTTGACAACTCCTAGGCCTCTCCTAGCCAGCCCTAGGCCTTCACGACCGTGTTCTGACACTCCCGCACAAATAACTAGTTTTGATTACAGAAAGCCTAATGTAGTTGAACAATAGTAGGGGATGATAGTCCTAGGCTAAACAAAAATTTACGGAAACAATACCCTTTTTCTTTTTGTTCAAAGCTCCTGTCATTAAATGAAAATGTTAAACAAAAGGCAGTGCAAATTTTCAGTGTTCATTTGATGATTTGCTGATTTAGATGGCGGTGGAATGCAGTGGGAAAGGTGGAAAATATCAATTGTTGTGTTTGTTGCTGCATTGGAAATTTTTTATTTTATTTTGATTTGATGGGCTACGAAGAACACTGGGTTATTTTTTAGTACGTGGCAGATGTGCAATGTAACTATGTAGTGTATGTATGTACGTTACTGTAATGTAAAAGTGATTTGAAAAACCACGTTCAAATCTGTTTTGAGATCTCTCTATTCCAAAAATACGAATTTGATTTGCAAGTTTTTGTATTTTAAAATGTCTCAGTATATTCACAAGTATATTTTTATTGGGTAGCTGATTCTGCGTGTGCGCTTCCATCCTTCTCGCGCTGCAGTAGTGACCATTCGTCAGTCTCACAAGGTCAATGTTGCTTTGCGAGACGATGATTACTGATTTATACATTCAACATTGTGGTATTCTTACCCATGCATGTATCTATACTCGGCATGCTTTTACTCCAAGATGAGAGTGGCGGGTATTTTTATTCTTTCAATTTGGTTACCATACTTTTGACCATTTTGTTGCATGTTTCGCCTTTGGTGGCTAATGGCTATCAAATCAACAGAAACTGTTTCACTGTTTAGAGTGAAACTTCATTAGCTATGCTATGCTTCTCCTAAACAACAAACAAAATAGTAGTGGGGAATGTGGGACTATGTAAGTACTCAACACCTGGTTGTAAATGTAATGACAGCTAGCAGTGTATGTAAGCTACTTTTTACATCTTTAAAAATTCTTGCATAGGGATTGGTTCTTGCATCAATCGCTCAGGAGCGTCACATCAGTTTTTGGATGAGCGAAGCGAAGACTTCAATTTTACTGACCCCCAAAAAATATAGCTCGGGTGTTTGTTATTGTTTGTTTTTCTGTCTGTTTGTTAGCTAACAACCAGGCAAACGGCATAACCGATCTTGATGAAAATTGGAAGGGACCTTCGAAATCTCTAAACTTAGAGGTGTATTGTTTTGGGCACAATCGAAGAAATATTTCTTATGAATATCGTACTTTTACGATTTTTTTTCGATTTTTAGTGCGATATTTTCGTGACATTTAGTCCGATTCTGACCAAACGGTAGTGGTACAACGTTCATATTTGACATGGACATTAAGGTTATGTTAATGTAGTACCTTTTGAAAGAAAAAGTTGAAAAAGTTATCCAGAATCCATAGAAATAAAGGTTTTAATGAGTTGTTTTAGGTTTATAACAACAATTAACAAGTAACAATAACTAACCCTACACTGATACTATACTAATGTGAATTTATAATGAATGTATTTTTATGGGAGCCCACTCGGGATAATAATAGTACAATGTCTTTGATTAAGGTACAATGACGTAATGTGAAGTTATAAAGATGCCTATGAAGATTGTATAGGGAATTGCATTATATACATGAAATTGAATATATTATAGTTTATAGGCCATATTGTGAAACTGAAATGTATTGTGAAATGTATTGTGAAATGAATTGTAAAAATAGCAATTTGCTAAATAAAAAGAAATACTACTACAAATAGAAACTTGACAACAATCACCTACAATGCATTCAAAAAGCACTTGCAAAGGAAAAGTGCAAACAAACGCAAAAAACGCAAACAAAAAACTTACAAAAAATTATCATCCATCAACGCGGCGGGACTTTAGCGTTTTCCTAGTCTAATGTATTTGTGTTTAGTGCTGTACACCACAAACATGTATTCAAAATTGTTTTTTGTAACACCAAACTTATTATTCTCCGAAAGCAACTTGTGTTTTTGTGTGTCATTGTTGGACTTTGAATAGCACTGGCATAATTATGATCCACAATTTAAAATCATAAATGCAAAATATTTTCAATTGAAATTATATTTTGTGTACATAAGTACGCAATCTATTTAGTAATAATATTGCATTGCTGTTTTTTTTTTCGGTGTTCTTGTGTATATTACATCATCGTAAAGCTACATCCCGAAGAAATATACCGTATTTAGGTAGTGAGCCGCCCCTAGACAATTAAATTTTGCCGCCGCCCCCCCCCCCCCCCCCCCCCATACCACCACCACCCAACTCACTACTAAAAGGTTTAGGTAACGGTTTTAAATTTAAATTTTCTTCTATTCTGCAACAAAGTTGTCTGTCTCAGATGCTGCATGCAGCAGCTAGCACCACAGTAAAACACGCACTTTACGAACCCTTTTTTTACGGGATCGGGATAAAAGACTTAATAAATAAATAAATAAATAAATATTCGTATTTAGAGTCTACCCACTCAGTCATATAACTGATTTTCAGTGGGGAACAGTAAACCAAAGCGACCAAGCCAACCATGTAGGCCCCGACTAATGCTATAGCTGTACGAAGGACCGATCGCCGAAGGCGAAATTTTTGCAAATTTTCAACTTTTAAAAGCTCCAAAACACGTTTTAAAATCTAAAATTACATAATACGATATAATAAAACAAAACAAATAATAAATAATTTAAAACTAACCTTGTTGAATTTGTTTCGCTCTTGTGCCGCCCCCCCCCCCCAAGGGCTGCCGCCCCTGGACCCGTGCCTAGTTGGCTTAGGTACAAAGACGCCCCTGAAGTTGCCGCAAACCTCAATACCATGATCGGGGCAAAGAAAGACGTAAAGAACTGTAATCCCAAAGTGTTCCTTTTGTTTAGCGCTATCAAATGGTGCAAATATATTTTTAATTCTGGGCCCGGGGTAGAATTGGCCCAGAGCATGGCTCTGCTTATCGTAAAAGGCGATTCAAGAGAAAAAGTCCACCTCGCAAACATCAGCTAGAAAGAGCGGAGTATCTTACTCCCCGAAACTAGAGGCGAGCTCTGGCAATCGTCGTCGGGGACCTTGCCCCTTCCCTTGACGACCCCCTGGCGACGATGACAATGACACAACGAACGATGACAAAGACGATGACGACCGCGACGTGAGAAACCCCCCTTCCTCCCCTTACCCGTGGCTGGTTCTGACCAGCATTCCATGGATTCCATTTCACTACACTGGAGAAAAAATCCAGAATGTTTTTCTTTCTTTTTTTTTCTTTTTTTCTGTTTGTATTTTTGTGTCTGTTAACACGATTCCGGCTAAACCGATACTCCAATTGCGATGAAATTTTCTGGAGACCTTCGAAATCTCTGAACTAAAAACTGCCACGTTTTTGAGCGCAATCGAAAATTATTTCTCATGAAAATCGCAATTTTACGATTTTTTTCGATTTTTAAAATTACGATTAATTATAAAAATCCTCCTCCTCCCCCACCCCCCTTAGGCAAGAGTGGTGCATTATGACCTAACGGTTGACGCGTCCTTAATCTAAATAAATAAACAAGAAGTACACAATTATCTACGTTACAACTTCTGTGATTATCTATGGGCTCAACACGACTATGGAATGCGAGAAGGCCTTCGCCATTAGAGTAATTTGCACCGGAAAGTCATAAAAATTGTTTCCGTCATAAATTACGAGTGAACAATATAATGGGATGAGTAAAAAAAGTAAAAAATGTTTTATAAAAAAGGCGACCTCTCGCATTCAAAACAAGCGTGCTGACCAGTGAGCCAACACGACTACGGTGAGCGGGCGGTCTCCAGTGATACTTATGCAGATGCACGCTAACTTGAGACGAGCGTAAAACATTTGTCATTACAATTAGGGCACTTTCAATAGTTTTAAAAAACCTTCTGCCGATATTTCTACAGTGTAATTTACGTCTCTATACATGAGATGTACATTATAATTGGATGAGCGTGGCGAGCGAAGCGAAGATTCCATTTCACTACACTGGAGAAAAAAATCCAGAATGTTTTTCTTTTTTTTTTCTTTTTTTTCTATTTGTATTTTTGTGTCTGTTAACACGATTCCGGCTAAACCGATACTCCAATTGCGATGAAATTTTCTGGAGACCTTCGAAATCTTTGAACTAAAACTGCCACGTTTTGAACGCAATAGAAAAATTATTTCTCATGAAAATCGCAGTTTTATGATTTTTTTTTCGATTTTTAAAATTACGATTAATTATAAAAATTAAAAATTAAAGTTTATTTTTTATTTCTTTTAAATAATTTCAAAAATAAACTTCAATGAAGTAATGATTTTTTCTCAGAACAACAGAAAATCCGCATAACACATGGCAGCTCAATGCTCCAATTACGCTCATCCAACAACGCGGTGGGACTTAAGCTTTTTCCTGGATGTGGCAGTCAGTCGCATAAAATCATCCAACTCGCCACCAAATAATATCTCGTGGTTTGAAACGTGGCTGGTAATGCGGGTAGCCTAGGACCCTAGGGAGAAGACGCCACTGTATTGACAGAGCTACCGATAGCGGACGATTTAGTTTAGGTAGTCACCGCAAAATTTGAAAGCGCTCGGCCCTGCTTTCGACTCTTAAAGGGGCTTTTACCACATAATCATTAGTATATAGTATTGTAATGCTAGGCCTACACTAAAAATACTATTTTTTTAACATTTTATCTTACAACTGTGACTTTACACAAATTTCTTAAATCGGCTTTAACCTGCCAATTTTTTATTCCGAATTTTATTATATTATTATAACGACTGAGTGTCTCCATTCAACTCAAACGGCTCTTCTGTGATTCTGTCTGTGTGTAGGCCTACATTGAAAATCAGCCGAAGAGACGGATCATCCGGTACGAGTTTACTGAGAACTGCTGACAAAATCAGCTAGATCCATTGCGATTTAAACCCACAAGAAATAATAAATTAAAAAATAACCTGCCAATGTGTAAGAATTATTCTAACGTCACTGGTTTTGTTTTTGAAAAAAAATTGTTTGTGTTTGTGTTATATTTGCCTGTCTGTGAAATGCCCCGCCCAAGATTTATCGAATGTTGCACGTCAGGGACCCCCAAATTCTGCTCGGAGATTGAGTAGTAAACCTTGCAATATTAACACTTATTTCGTACAGGCTATGTTTTCCATAGTATTGTCACAGATGATGGACTACACTACGTTATATATGCATTTCAAAACATGTTTAATAATTTTTAAAATACAATCTAGAATTTACAAAATCTTTCCCGACCAGGTCTCCCACATTTCGGGTATAAGGGCGCCTTAGCCAACTAGACTCAGAAAAATGTTGTAGTGGTTCAGGCTTGTGTTCACCCTACAGCTACACCCTGACCATCCTCCTCTTTGCCTCGACGCAGTCGGCGGGCAGTGGGTGTTTAGTGTTGGAACCGTGTGGACGTGCTCAACTCAACACATGGCTCACTCACTCTTTTAACGACATCGCGTTTCCCTTGTTATATACTTGTGCATGGTACCAATCTAAATTGGCCCTTTTACCCCTTTATAACATAGGCCTAGTGTCATGAAACTGTGCACACATATACTCAAGCATGCAAAATTAAATTATGCATTACAAAATCACACCCCTTCTTGGTAATGAGTATATTTTGACTGAACCTCTTGCCCAAATAACAAAAACAAAATATAGAAGATTTACAGAAAAGGCTGACGAGTACGTCAACAATGGCCAATATTTATTTGGATCAAAATCCTCCAAGGTCATGGATGGGGCATTAAGATCGTCCCCATTTTATTTCTTATGGGAAATTTTTGCTGATTTCTGCTCAAAAATTACAAAGTTTAACCATTTTTTTTTGGTTCACTGTGGACCCAATAATTGTTCTGTTACTTTCTAAATTCATAACTAGTTAACCTGAATGAAATATATTTTTGAGTTTAGCGGGTGAATACCCCTTTAAAACTTCTTGAAAGTGGCAACCCTGATGTACGGTATGTTCGGCATCAGCATCACCGAAGAAGACTGACGAGTGACGACCCACCGGGGTTGAGAGAAAACTCTCGCCTCGGTCTTACTCACGAGTGATAGCGACGTCACAGTTCGAAACATGATCATACATTATTTACTACAATTCAGAAATTAAAAAAGTCCGCCCCAACCGGGAATCGATCCACGGATCTCCCGCACGGGAGTGTTTCCCGACTAACCAAATCAAGAAATGATCATACATGATTTTATTTCTTATTTGGGCCTAAGTAACAGAAATTGACATTTGTATTTAACACTTTTTCAATTAAAATAACATACAATAAGCCGATAGACAACCATAATTAGGCCTAAGCCTGTTAGGTTATCAATTAGGTGCTACCTGAGATGTAATTAACCAACTGCTACATAATCGATCGTGTCTTCCTATGACCCCAAAGTAATTGTTTCTTTCTCATTTGTGTTGTTCAAGTCGACATCAACGCACCTGCGGAAGTTGTCTGTCGTCCCCGACGCCAAGAGATGTGGTGTAAGAAGGGAGCGAACTCTGACGATATCGACGACGTGGTGGAGCTAGACCGGTCGTCCGGCCGCCGGTTCCTGTGTGAAACCTCGCTCACGGTCGGGCGCAACAAGGTGTCACGTGTGGCTCAATGTTCAGGTTGCCAGGTCAACGCACGAGACAAAGTGGAAGTCATCGTGTCTGATGATGATGAAGAGTTGTTGAATCTAAAGACGATTGACCAGAACCTGCCTGAAACTAATCTCATTATTATTCGAGCAGATACTAGTAAAGTTGAACGTAGAAGTCTTCTCGTCCAATCAAAAAGTATAGTTCAAGCAGCGACCTGCACAAAGACTGGACAGTCTAAACCAAAACCATCCCCACCGTTTCACTTGAAGCAACAAAAGTCTGTCATTGGGTAAGTTTGTAGACATTGACATATTGCTGAGTACTAGGATTCCACTCTTATAGCTAGCAAGAGTCCAAGGTCCTCTGAATCTCTTGGACATGGTCATCACAACCATTTACAATGTAAAGTACCCGTAGGCCTGTCTCATGTCAAATGAACTAAACACATACACTTGATTCTATTATCACCGTACCTATTGTTATTGTTATTTTCCTTGTTTAATTACATTTTGCTCTCTTATATTACTCGGTTTGAATGATAAAGCTATTTTTGTGTCGTGATCCATAACAGTGGATTTGAATCACATACCTCCAGTGGGTGCAAGGAGATCTAGTGGACCTTGGCAGGAGGCTAACAAACCATCAATGCTTTTATGGAATTTAGGGAAAGACTTGAGATGCCTGCCAGCTTGTATACAATTTTTATGTACAAATTATTTTTATTACAATGTAGCCTACTGTATGTTTGTAAACATTATAGTTGTATTCAAGTTGATTTATTTCTTACTGCCTTGCTTCGTTAACAATAGTTTGAAGCTTGTTTTTTTTTTTTGATGACCAATGCTTTACAACTTAGTAAAAACACATTGTAAACACAGTTTGGTAAAAGTATAGGGCTATTAAGGCAAATTGAAATTACAAATTATTTTCAGTTCCAGTAGGTATTGTTTTTGTTTGTTTCCATTTTTTTTTTAATTGGTTAGCAGCAATGTTCTACCAGGAAGAATTTTTTACAAAACCTATTACATGTTGTTGGATAATAATTAATAGTCTATATTTTGGTGATTCTCTTGGTGACAATTGGGGTCTATCATTTTCTTAAATAAATATTTGTGTTCTGTATTTCATTTTAAATCCGTTAAGATATCCAATCCTATCAATCCATTAGTACATGGTTAGGTAGTTTTGTTGCTAATCCAATCATATGATTCTCCATTATGATTCCAATCTACTTTGGGAGAAATGAACATGTCTACTACTGTGTATGACCTGAATATGTGTTGTTTTATCATCTTGTTTGGTGCTCAGTTTCTTCTGTATATTTGATTCGTCTATTGCCAGGTCTAATTCTACATCGGGTCTGCATTCTATCTTCTTCTCTTCTATCACCACATTCCAGTCTCCTTGCCGTTTCACGTCTTTCTCTCTTCCTCTCTCTACTTGCCATGTTGGTCGCGGTCTGCTCCTTGGTCTCCAGTCCATCATTCTTCTGGGCCATCTCGCTTAATTCATCTTTTTTACATGTCTGCACCACCTTAATCTACTCTCTCTCCAATTTGTGTGAGCAAAGCCCTTTTTGGCCAAAACAGATAGGCCTACAACGTTTTTTCATGTATTATGTGTATCTATTTGTCTTTTCGTATCAACGAGATCCCTGCAGTCACCAACCAGGTAAGCGGTTTGGTTCCCTCTCCACACCCCTATTTTACAACATGCACCCACCTACAGTGCTTCTCAAAAACGTCATGTTCACAGCTTGCATTAGGCTATCAATGGTGTTGTGTTTATTCCATGTCTAAGCTGCTTATGTTAGTAGTACTACTATTGGTACTAGGTCTGGTATATGGCACTTTTAAGTTCTTTATTAGTTTTCTGTTCGATATGAGGTCCTGAATAGATTGGAATAACCAACAGATTGTAGTGCTGTGTCCTTCTTAACCCCCATGTATTTAGTAGAGTTCTGACATTCTTCCTCGTATCTCGGTCTCGTTCATCAGCATTGTTTCACTCTTGCCACTTCCAAACACCAGACCCTATTCTCCTGCCACCACACTCCACACATCAACTTGAGATTGCACCTCCTCTTCATCCTCTCCCCACACCAAAAGATCATCTGCAAATAACATTTTCCTACATTCTTCTCTGATTCTCTCTAGAAATTCTGTAGTGACTTCATCCATGACAATACTGAACAATAGTGGTGACAGTACACTTCTTTGTATTAACTCAATTCTAATGTCAAACCATTCTGTCATGCCACCTCTTTATTATCTTGAATAGACTCTAATATGTTATTTAGTTATTTTTATTTGCAACATGCTCAAATAGAAAAGACCATTTTCAGAATTATCTGCGCATGCGTGCTCTGTTGCAATGCATTATGGGAGAAAGGGCATTTAAATGCTAAATGTCATATGCTGGTGATTGTGGGGTACTGCACTGACATTGTTGGAAACGCAGTTCTCCACACACCCGAGTATGTCATTAACGTGTAAAAATGTCCTTTCTCCCAAAATGCTTTGCGCGCGCAGGGCGCTAATGATTTTGAAAATCGCCTATTGCATTGGTAGTAGTACCTACTTTATAGTATATTTATCTTATTTTAATACAATTTCTGGACATGTGGGCATACATAGTTGGATGAGCGAAGCAAAGACTTCAATTTCACTTACGTTACGCCAAGAAAAATAGCTCGGGCATTTTGTTTTTTGTTTGTTTTTCTATCTGTTTGTTCGCGCACTACCGGGCAAACGGCATAATATGCGATCTTGATGAAAATTGGAGGGGACCTTCAAAATCTCTGAACTTAGACCTGCCACGTTTTTGGGTGCAATCAAAGAAATATTTCTCATGAATATTATACTTTTACGATTTTTTCCAATTTTTAATGCCACATTTTTGTGATATTTGGGCCGATTCTGACCAAACGGGTGGGGTTACAACGTTCATATTTTACATGGACATGAAAGTAATGGTGATGTATTGCCTTTTGAAAGAAAAAGTTGACAAAGTAAGCCAGAATCCATAGAAATAAAGGTTTTAATATGAGTTTTTTTAAGTGTATAACTATTTGGATGAGCGCAGCGAGCGTAGCGAGCGAAGCGAAGATTCCATTTCACTACACTGGAGAAAAAAATCCGGAATGTTTTTTTTTTTTTTTTTTCTGTATTTTTGTGTGTCTGTTAACAACGATTCCGGCTAAACCGATAAATCCGATTGCGATGAAATTTCATGAGGCCTTCGAAATCTCTGAACTTAGAACTGCCACGTTTTTGAGCGCAATCGGGAAATTTTTTCTCATAAAAAACGCAATTTTACGATTTTTTCGATTTTTAAAAACTTTCTTCGACTTATAACACCTACATGCTTTAACCGATTGTAATGATTTTTTCACAGAACCTAATTTCATGAATTAAGATATTCGTGCAAATTGAGCTTAATCGAAAAATTATTTCTCATGAAAATCGAAATTTTACGGGTTTTTTCTTTTCAAAACAATTCTTTGACTTATTACACGGTCTACATGTTATATCCTATTGTAAATATTTTTCAAAGAGCCTTAATTTCAGGAATTAGTATATTCGTGTTAAATTTGAGCGCAATCGAATATTTATTTCTTATGAAAATTGCAATTTTACGATTTTTTTCTGTGTTAAAATTACGATTAATTAAAAAAATTAAGTTATTTTTTATTTAATTTAATTTAATTTAAAAAAAATCTTCGACTAAGTAATGATTTTTCACAGATCAACAGAAAATCCGCGTAAACACACTGGCAGCTCAATGCACCAATTACGCTCATCCAACAACGCGGCGGGACTTAAGCGTTTTCCTAGTAACAAGTAACTGAGATATAGAAACTTGGCAACAATTACCTGCAATGCGTACAAAAAGCAAGTCTTTAGGCCTCCAGATATTTTTGGATGAGCGTAGCGAGCGTAGCGAGCGAAGCGGAGATTCCATTTCACTACACTGGAGAAAAAAATCCGGAATGTTTTTTTTTTTTTTTTTTTCTTCTTTCTTTCTTTCTTTCTTTCTGTATTTTTGTGTGTTTGTTAACACGATTCCGGCTAAACCGATACTCCGATTGCAATGAAATTTTATGGAGACCTTCGAAATCTCTGAACTTAGAACTGCCACGTTTTTGAGCGCAATCGGAATTTTTTTTTAAATAAAAAACGCAATTTTACGATTTTTTTCGATTTTGAAAAAATTTCTTCTACTTATAACACCTACATGCTTTATCCGATTGTAATGATTTTTTCACAGAACCTTAATTTCATGAATTAATATATTCGTGTTAAATTTGAGCGCAATCGAATAATTATTTCTTATGCAAATTGCAATTTTACGATCTTTTTCTTTTAAAAAATTACGATTAATTAAAACAATTAAGTTAATTTTTTATTTTATTTAATTTAATTATAAAAATTAGGTTAATTTTTTATATAATTTAATTTAATTAAAAAAAATCTTCGACTTAGTAATGATTTTTTCACAGAACAACAGAAAATCCGCGTAACACATGGCATCTCAATGCACCATATACGCTCATCCAACAACGCGGCGGGACTTAAGCGTTTTCCTAGTACATTCTATTAGTTGGTATTACCATAGCAATTAATACTACTTTATAAAAATTATCCTAATTTAACAAAAATGATTTTGCAATGGGACTTGAAAAAGTAAAGAGATCCCACGCATACTAAACACTTACAAAAAAGCTCTCCATCAACACGACTAAAAAAAGTGTTTGCAAAGTGGCCTAGTATACTTATTGGAACTAACAAAATATCAATGCAATATAATTAATACTTAACTAATTTCGTACTTTATTTTCTTGTCACCAGTCTGCCTGCAAGATCTCGGTGCCCAGCTGTGGAAACGCAAGAGCATTTGTTGTGGAAAAAGTCTATAATGGTTTTATGGAAGCAAATAGCCAGCCATAGGTTTGCCAACCAATTCCTGATGCCATATATGGGCAGAAAATCCACCTCGATTAATCCTCGTGGTTCCACATTCATCAAGTAAGTTCGTATGTTGGCAAACCATACCTCACTAACTACAGGCTACAAACTGTGTTGTGAAAAGAACTTATAGAAGTTTTTTGGTGATTAACCTTTTAGTTTTACATAGTTCATTTGAAAGTACATAGGTACTACTTTCTGTAGGTCATACATAGAATCAGTAATCCCTTCCCTTTCTTTCTTGTTCTACCTCTAGTGTATTGAAGGATTGAGGAGAGGTCCTCTTTGATAATCTGCAAGAGGACATGATAAAACTAAAAGTCCTTTTTTGCCACTTGATATTGATAATTTGTTTCCCGTGTCCAATGCATCTGTACTTTTTTGTTTTAAACATTTTATTAATACTTTTACTTTCTTCCTTTAAACAGGAAACTTGATCTACTGGCCATTAAAAAGAAGATTGAATCAGGAGCTATTCAAAATACTTTTGAATTTCAACGTGACATTGCGTTGATGTTTGGCAATTTAACGCAATATAACATACAGGATAAACATGCACATCTAATGGTGGAAGAGGTACGACGTGAGGCCACTTCGATGATAGAGGCAAGTTCCGGAAGTCGTGAGTAGGTCTTTTTTAGGCTTGTTACAATTGTAGGAAGTGATAAGTTGGCCTAGTAGGCCTTTTCTTCAAGGCTTTTTAAGTGTTGTAAGTCGTAAGTACAGACCGTTTCTTGTTGCCTGGTTACACACATTACCAGTATAAAAAAGTGGAATCTCATCTCATCTCATTTGCACTTTTTCGGATAAAGCGTGTGAATATTGTGACTTGTGAGGCAAGTTTGCCTCCATGTTTACCATACACACATAACAAAACCTAGTAAAAATACAGCCAAACCTTACACTCAAAAGAAATGAGATCTAAAAAAGGGCCAAGCTCATCTACCCTTCCACATTTGTGCATTCTTAATTCTTAAACGTACAGTGTCCCGTAACAGCATCCTTGAAAAGCTTGGCAAAATAGAATTTGCAATTATTAATTTAAACATAATAGTTCATCCAAGTTCTTTTTTTCTAATTAATTTAAATTTAGGTAATATCATGCAAATTCTATTTTGCCAAGCTTTTCAAGGATGCTGTTATGGGACACTGTACGTTTATGAATTAAGAATGACGCAAATGTGGAAGGGTAGATGAGCTTGGCCCTTTTTTACATTTCATTTCTTTTGAGGTGTGTAGGTTTGGCTGTATTTTTACAAGTTTTGTTATGTGTGTAATCTCATTACTTTTTCAAGTTCCATTGCAAAATTATTTCTCTAAAATATAATAAATTTTATCAAAGTTGATTTAATTTCTATGGTATTACCAATAAACAATAGGATATAAAATATCTAGTGGTCCAAATACTTGCTTTTTGTAAACAATGTAGTCGATCATTGTCAAGTAACTCATAGTTACTTGTTGATTATATTCTTGTACAAGGCTTATATTGAAACCTTTATTTGGAAGCCTTCCAGCAAACGTTTTTAACTTTTTCTTTCAAAAGACCCTATATCACTATTACCTTAATGTCCATGTAAAATATGAACGTTGTAGCCCCACCCGTTTGGTCAGAATCGCTGGGCCGATTGAAACTGACGAATTAGACCGTAGTAGTAGTAGTAGCAGTAGCTAACATCCTTAAAGTGATTTTGAGCATGTTTCAAGCTATTTTTTCACCAAGAAGGAATGCTCGTACCCCAACCAAATTTGGCATTTGTTGTCAGGTACTCAAATCCCCTTGATTTTGATAGTTTTTAAGTTCACATCACGTTTCATGACAGCTGGGTGATACCTCGAAATCACCCTAACTCTGCTTGCTGTATAAGGTGCTTGAGTGTGTAGCGCACCACAGCTTAGGCGCCCCAATGGGCACCTAGATCTTGCAATGAAATTCAGATCTATGATGTGATGAACGATGACATGAGGGGCAAAGCACCCGACCAGCAATTGCACTAGGCAGGTGCTGGACTGCCTATTGTCATCAGACATTCTTTTTTTGTAAGCTTTTGTTGATTGTTTAAATAATTTGTAACACACAATACTGATGCATCTGTTGTTTAATGCGCCGCCCTCAAGAGTGACATTGACTCCCTGCCCGATGATTTGATGAACTGAGCAGGATAGAAAAGGAGGCAGTCTTATATTGGATAGCAAGATAGAAGAATGGCTAAAGAGGCCAACTTTGCACAAGAAGAAAAAAAAAAAACATTCAATAAATAACAGTTACTGTTACAATATAGAATTGCAAGGCAATAAGACGAACAAAAGCGTGGCTGTTCTAAGCAAATGTGTGGTAAGTGAAAGTGATAGCTCACAGCGCCCTCTCTCTGTCATACGGTCTCCTGCTTGCTTGCTTGCTTGCTTGCTTGCTTGCTTGCTTGCTTGCTTGCTTGCTTGCTTGCTTGCTTGCTTGCTTGCTTGCTTGCTTGCTCGTTTGCTTGCTTGCTTGCTTGCTTGCTTGCTTGCTTGCTTGCTTGCTTGCTTGCTTGCTTGCTTGCTTGCTTGCTTGTCCCGATTGTAATGTTGTAATGCAAGTTACCACACGTGAAACATGGGTTCTGCTTGCAGGTGTTCTTGTGTTCACAACTGTCTCTGAAGTGTGGAGGCTTGAGTTCCGCTGACATGGGTTCTGCTTGCAGGTGTTTCTGTGTTCGCAACTGTCTCTGAAGTGTGGAGGCTTGAGTTCCGCTGACATGGGTTCTGCTTGCAGTGTTTTCTGTGTTCGCAACTGTCTCTGAAGAGTGGAGGCTTGAGTTCCGCTGACATGGGTTCTGCTTGGCGGGTGTTCTGTGTTCGCAACTGTCTCTGAAGTGTGGAGGCTTGATTTTCCGCTGACTTGGGGTTCTGCTTGCAGGTGTTTCTGCGTTCACAACTGTCTCGGGAAGTGTGGAGGCTTGAGTTCCGCCGAGAGTACGTTCCCCTTTTGGGTCCCGTGTCCCCGGTCGAGTGCACATTCAAGCGGAGGCTTCCGGACGACTACTCTGAGACGACCGAACTCCTTCCCAAGAGACAAAAGGTATTTCAATTTATTAAGAGAATGTAGATGAGCTAAGAAATAAATAAAATAACTTTTTTCCATCCCCAGAACTTGCGGTAAACATTGTTTTTTGCATGCGGCTGAGGGGGACATGTGACAAGTAGGGTGACCATCCCGATATTCACTTTGACATTTTTAAAACACATTGTCATGCCATAACATGCAAACAATGACAAAGGGCAAGCGCAATAAAAGGATAGTCCTGAAAAAGGTTCAATTTTCCTCATATGCTCTTTAAACCAATGCCTAGGAGCAAAAGGTCCTAGTGTGTGAATGAATACACTGCTTTGCCATACTCTTACTATATTTATGAGAAGCAGAGACATTGTGGTTACGATACGATACAGTATGTTGTTTTACAGCACTTCGTTTGAGACCCACTATCAAATCAAGGAGGACAAGGCCTAATAACGAGGTCAAGAAACTCGTAAGTGTTAAATTAAATTTTTCTGTAGTAATAAAGACAAAAAATTAAACAGTAAACTAATTGCAGTACATAGATTTCTAATCTTTACAGAATGCCGTTGAGGCCGAGCCTACAGATTTTGCGGCTCCCTGCATTGCACCCTGGCAGTACAGTAGGTGGTTTCGATCCTAGCCACACTGTTCATGTTGCACACTACGGTACTTTGTTGTTTTTTATTTTCCCACGCCCCGTCATAGTATTTGTAAATTTAAATGTGTTCGTTTAAATTGTTGTTTTAAATAATTTTTTGATATTGAATTAAAAATAATTTTTTAATAAAAAACTACATGTAGTATTCAAATTAAAATTACCTACAATTGTGTTATATTTTACATTTACTTTGAAATTGTTGGTTTTTTAAATTTAAAAAAATGCCAATATTGATTGGTACAATTTGTTTGTTTTTTTGTTTAGATAGAGCCTATCGGCTTAGGTTAGTGTTGTGGTTGGGGTAACTGTTGGGCTCCCCCTCGCTTTCCCCAAAACCCCAAACACTGGATACAATTTTCTAATACATAAAATTATCCTTTTTTAATAATAATCTTAACTCAGTTCCAACTATGTTGGGCTGAGTGGTGGTTTTCCCCCCATTATCTTATTTTTTTAAAATCATTACTGACTACTGATAACAAGTAAGGGCCCCAGACCCGAATCCACCCCCCTGGTTTTGGGGCTACTTACGTGGATGGAGGATGGGATACCTGCCAGATGTTGAGAAGTTAAGCCGGGTGATTCGTTGTCGAGATTCGTCTGGATTTGGGGGGGACTTTTGAACATGGCCGCCACGTTTCGTCTGGATTGGTTCATTGTTGTAATTAGGGATGCACATCAATACTTTTTCAAATTTTCGATTATTAAAATGGGTATGTCATTTTCGAATCGATATAATCGATAATATCGATATGACCAACAAAGCCTGTTCCGACCTTTTAAATGGAAACCTCAAGTGTGGCAAGTGTAAGTCAAAACAAACAATCGCGTTCATTTTACTGCCTCCCTGTCTTCGATGTCATGTGTTTGGCTTCCGTTATCGACTGATAGCCATTTCCCCCATCTGCCCAGCCAGTGCATTGCCACAACGTGAGATAATCCCGTCTTTAGAGTTTGGTACGTGCCACTATTGACCAATTATTTGATATTTCGATAAACCGATAATGAATTTTGGTTTTCGAGTATTGAAATTATATCCATTATTGATTATCGATCGATAATAAACGATTATTGTGTGCATCCCTAGTTGTAATAAATCACCGCCGTCTGCATATACCATTTACAACGACGGCGGTGCAAACGCACTTTCTATCGAGAGACATCGAACATGGCCGCCTAATAGGCCCCTGTGGCATCAAGGTTAACCCAAGTATTCGAAGTCAGTAATCCACCCGTGAGCGGGTGTCGCCTTTAAATTTACGTGTCTCGTGTAGGACGGCTTCAAATTCACCATACACAATCACAAGCCAAGAATTGATGGACTCGAGTCCAAATGAAAAGTTTACATTCTTCTACCTACTTTTCATTTGATTATTCCTATGATATTTGATTTTGTGCCTTTAAAACTCTTTAACATAGACAACACAATTTTTTTTGCATAAAGTAATTATTTCTCATAAAAAAAAGTGCACTTTTGAGCAACTCTGTAATTATTTAAATGTTGATACAGATGCTTATCGTTCAATGTGACAATAAATCACATTCAAGATGTATTTGACCATAGCCCTAAACTCTCGAGGTATCCTACAGCCCCTGTGTCACTGCCCGTCCCCAGGAGGGTTTTTTCCTTGGGGTGACTAGAAATATCAAAGGGGAAAAATAAGGGGTTGCAAAAAGTAAAACATGATTTTCAAAAAAGGGGTGGGTACTCGTGGGGACGTTGCTCGGTGGGGCTTTGTGAAAGTACTGGGGAGGTAGTAAATGCATTTCTTTTGGGCCCTTAAAAAAACCCTTTCCTTAAAAAGCCTGCATTTGGCTGTATGGAAATTAAAGGGGAAAATTTGGGAAAAGGGGGTTTTATAATGTGGGTAAAAGTTTCCTCACGGCCCCAAAAACCCTGAGGGTTTTAGGGGTAGGAGACAGAACTTGGACAAGTGTCGTGGATTAGATTTTCAAAAGGTAGGTACTCCTTTTCCCGGACTGGGAAAAATTTGAAGGGACATGCGGGGCTGTTTTATAAAAACACACTGGTGGCCCAAAAATGGATTTAGGGCAAAACCCGTCTGGGATCCTTTTAGGAAAGTGGTGGCAAACCGGTTTAGAGATAGTCCAAAAAAGGAAACCGCTAGAAAGGGTTTCTGCAGACAGTGGTGTATCCAAGGGGGGGTTTTGCCCGTTCAACCCTTCCTCCCTGCCCTAAAAAACAAAAACCCTTGCGGGAATAGGGATGGGGAAGGGAAAGGGGAAAAGACTAACTTCCACCAAAAAACAATTTTAAAACTACTGGTTTTAGATTTTTTTAGCAAATTTTTGGTTTCTTTAATAAAAATGTGTTTTTATTAAAATTTTAAAATGGGCGTCCCAATTGAAAAAAAAAATTTGCACTACAGGCGAAAAGGGCCCCCTGTTTTGACCCAGACCCCGCCCTGGCCCCCTTGTAAATTTTTAGATGCGCTACTTACTGCGGAAAAGAAAAAATTTTGACAAGAGGAAGGCTAGTGTGATAAAAGAATGGGGAAATATTCTGGGGGTGGGGTGAAAAAAACCCGGGTATTAATTTTTTATTATATTATTATAAATATTTTAAGCATTGTTTTTAATATTACTATTTCAAAAAATTTTTCTTTTAAAAGTAGTTCCTTTTTGTGTTTTGCTTTTATGTAATTAGATTTTTTCGTTGTCCCCTTTTTTAAATCAGGTTTTTTTTAACTGAATAGGGTAGGGGTTTTTAAAAAAATAAATAAATGTTTTGGAAACATGAGGGATGGAACAGTTTTTTACTGGAACAAAACCCCAAAATTAAACAGAATCGGGGGTGGTCAGGGGTATTGTGGGGGGAAACCGGGTCTGCCCCCGAAACTTGGTTTTTACCACTGGTTAGAGCAGAGGGGGGTTTTTAGAGTATGTAACGGCTTCGTTCTCTTTAACGTCTGGGGCGGCAGGCCCCGGGGTTTGTGGGCGAACCTATATGACTGTAAATTTCACCGTCCCCTTTTGGATGGGACTTTAAAAATAATAATAATAATAATAATAAAAAATAATAATAAATAAATGGTTTATTGTTTATGGTTTTTTGGGCCCTTGCTCCCCTTTGGTTTCTTTTCGAAAGGATTTGGTTTCAGGGCCCGGGCCGGGTTTCCCCCCCTCCCTTCTGTTTATCTTTTATCCCATCTATCACTACCATTTTTCTCGAAATAGCCCAAAAATGCATTAATTGAGACTTTAACAATATCCAAAACAATCAATGATGAAAGGGGTGGGGTTAGATAAAAACATTTACTAACTATTAAACCACATGGGCCCAC
>JAMZAV010013107.1:0-16388 GCA_024449915.1 Sweltsa coloradensis | reverse complement strand
GGGGAAAAATTCTAATCATTAGCAACAAGTGAACTATTCTTCCTTGGGTTTTGTGAATTAATGACATATGTTGCTACTTGCCCTTTCCGAGAGTGGTTAACCATGTCTTGTCGTAATGAGACTAGTAAACAAATAGTGTGCAAAAAAAATTCGATCGATAGATTTACGTGCGACAGGGACGATTAGGACGGTGAACGGAAAAGTGTATCATCAAAGGGGGATTCATTTCACTAGACCTTATTTTAGATATCCTATGTTTCGTATTTTGCATCAATTTATTTCATAAGGAAAAATATATAGTACTAAAATAATTTAAGAAAATTCTCCAAAAAAGACTTTATCGAAATTAATTACCAAGGATTGTGACGTAGTCCCCCTCTGTGAACATATCGTGGAACCCGATGTATACGGCAGCAGGGTGTTGCATCCCTGCGCTCACGTTGGCAGCGGCGAACATTGCCGAGAGAACCCGAGCCTCTTCTTCAGAGTTGAGTATTGCCAGGTGGCCACCCTCTTCGATGCACACCTTCCTGGCTTGATCCCATGAGGGTGCTACCTCGCCATGGAACTTGTAAAAGCTTAGACCCAGTAGCTGGTGGTAGCCGTCTGGGGACACGCTCTGTACACACAGAATACAAAGTATTTCTGAAAACATCGGGGAAAAGAGTGGAATGCTTAGGTTGTTTTAGTTGAGTATGCTTTCAAAATATGAAATCCTTTTTAATTTTTTTAAACCAAGAATAATAATGAAGTCAACCCAATTAAATTAAATTTCTTTTTTTTCGATACCACTGGGTTTAATTAAATCGGGTTCAAAAATGCAAATTGAATTGTATTCCATGGTAATTTATTTGCTTGTTTGCACTCTCGATGATTGACTGTTTTGTATACATTGTGTTTTATTTTATTTAGATACTTAAATACATATGAGTTAATTTCCTACAAGGTACATACAACAACAAACGAGAGTAAAATTTGGCAACATTTAAATTGTTTTGTTATAAGTAACTTACCTCTGATGCAATCGACGTGAAAGCCAAGCTGAATATCAGTACATAAAAAGAATCGAACATCTTCATAGTGAATGAACGTATAATACTATCATATCCTATTTAGCAAGCAATCGTTATATATATATAGTGGCTTCTAAACAACAAACCACTTCAGAATAACATCATTTTGTGACACTTTTATCACTGCCAATATAAGATGGATCGTCCCCAAAAGCAATAAATAATAATTGTCACAGTTTGTTGGATAAGCGTAGCGAGCGTAGCGAGCGAAGCGAAGATTCCATTTCACTACACAGGAGAAAAAAATCCGGAATGTTTTTTTTTGTTTGTTTTTTTTCTTTCTGTATTTTTGTCAACTGTTAACACATTCCGGCAAAACCGATACCCGATTGCGATGAAATTTTTTTTGGGGGGCCTTTGAAACTCTAAACTAAGGACTGCCACGTTTTTGACGCAATGAAAAATTATTTCTCATGAAAATCGCAATTTACGATTTTTTTTCGATTTTTAAAAAAATTTTTCGACTAAAAACCCTACATGTTTTTATCCATTGAAAATATTTTTTCACGAACCTTAATTTTGATTGATATTTTCGTGTAATTTTGAGCGTTATCGTTTTTTCAAAAATCGCAATTTTACGTTTTTTTAAATTTTCTTTTGCTTAAAACACCTAAAGCTTTATCCGTTATAATATTTTTTCCAGCTTAAAATTTTAAAAATTTAAATATATTCGTGTAAAATTTGTGCTTAATCGAAAAATTTTTTTTCTATAGTGAGAGCGTAAAGGGAAGGAAAACTTGAATATTAAAAACCCGGGAAACCCACGTAAAATTTTGGCTGGGGGGTAGATAAAATATCAAAATTTAAAAAATCCGCCGGGAGGGAAGCGATATCCCCCACCCCCCCAAAAAAACCCCTAAAAAAAATTAAAAAAAAATATTAATAGCTCTAACCCAAAAAAAATTTTTTATTAAAATTTGGGTTTTTTAAATTATGTTTTAATGTGTTTTAACCCAATCGGAATTCATTCCTAAACCACATTTTTTCAACCCCCTCCTAATTTTTTTAAAAATTTTTTTTTCCCTTTGATTTAGCATTTACCAGTGAGCACCTGGGGGTTTATAGCATGTTTTCTGATGGTTCAAAATAACCTGAAAAATAATAATCCCCCGGGAGGAAAGCGTTTTCCCACCCCTTTGTTCTCTACCACCCTTAACTTTGGGAAAAACGAAGGTAGTTTTTTAAATCATTTTGAAATTTTAAATTGCTGTTAAAAAATTATGAGTCGAGTTTTATGGGCCAAAAAAATCATCATTTTCCAAAACAACAATTTTTTTTCACCCCCAACCCAAAAATCTACTTTTTGTGACAAAATGTTTAGTTAGTTCCTCTGAAATTTGGCAGTGGGGAAAAATATAAGTTACTATTCCGTGGGAGCAAAATTTTTTCCCCTATGCCCTTTATTCCCTAAAATTGATTGTCGGGGTTTCGTTTTCAATACATTGAAAATTATTAAATTACCCAAATAATATTACTAAAAAGGCCAAACACCAAATTTTTTGTTTTTTTTCCCCCACCCCAATGGTTTTTACAACACTTATTGCCGTTTTGGTGGGGAAAAAAAAGTTACTTTCCCGGGGAGGCCGATTTTTATAGTTTATCCCCCAAAAATTGGTTTTGGTATAGGTCGTTTTATCTTTAAATTATTAAAATTATAAAATATTTGGGGGCCAAAGGGTTTTTCCATCCTCATTTTCTGGTGTTTTTTTAAAAAAAAGGGAATTTTTTTCATAACATAAGCAAAAAATTTTGGAAGGGGGGGAAAAATAAAAAAAAATTTTTGGGAAGAAAAGAATTTCCCCCCAATAAAAAAATTGGAAAGGGGGTGTCAATATTGTTTTTTAAGGGGGTTTTGTCTGGAAAAAGTATTCAAAAAAATTTTAATTAAATTCGTTTTTTTTTGTTTAAAAGAAATAAAATTAAGAGATGCTTTTATTTATTCAGGGAAAAGGGGGGGTTTTTTATGAGGTTTTTTAAGCATTTTCTAAATGGGTTTTTTTGTTAAAGGACGTGTAATATCACCCCCAAAAACTCGAAAAAATGTAAAATCACCTTGTCCCATTATCATAGTACCAAAACCCAACAATAATGAAATGCTTATAAGTTTTTCTTTAAAAAACCTTGATTTTAATTAGTTTTTTAAATTAAATACTTTTTCCAGAAAACCACAATAAAAAAAACAATCATTGAACTCTTCCATTTTAAAGGGATTTTTTTGGGTAAAATACTTTTATTTCCCCCGGAAAATGTATTCTTATATTTTTATCTACCACATGCTAATTCATGGGCTAAAAGTTTTGTAAAAAAAACAAAAGGGGGTGGGGGTAGAAAAAATACAAAAAATTTTTTGTTGAGGGAAAAACTCTTGGCATAATTTTTGGATAATTTTAATAATGAAAATGTATAGAAAAAACCTATCCCAAAAATTTTTTTAAGGGATGTAGGGGCATGGGGGTAAAAATTCGTTTCCCCCAATGATTATAATTCTATTTTTTTATCTATCACCATCCCAAATTTCACTAAAAAGTGTGAAAAAAAAAAATACTATTGGGGGGGGGGTAAAAAAATCACAAAAAATTGGGTTGGGGGAGGGAAACCCACTTGAGCATAATATTTTTGGAAATTTTAATAATGCAATGTAAGAAACGACCTGTCCAATCCAATTTTAGGGATAAGATTCCTGGGGGAAAATATCGTTTGCCCCCCAAGGAATAGTAATTCTTAAAAATTTTTTTCTATCACCATGCCAAATTTAATGCTAATAGTGTTGAGAAAAAACACTTTTAGGGGGGGGGTAAAAAAAAAACCCCCAAAAATTGGTTGTTTGGGATGGAAAACCATGCTTGAGCATAATATTTTGGGAAAATTTTTAAAAATTTTCAATGTATTGAATAGCCTGTACCAATTCAATTTTTAAGGATATAGAGGGCCTAGGGAAAATAATGTTTGCCCCCCAAAAGGGAAATAGTATTTTTATATTTTTATTCACCTGCCAAAATTTCATGGGGGGCTTACAAAACAGTGTTTGTCAAAAAAAGTAGTTTTTTTTTTAGGGTTGGGGGTAAAAAAATTTTTTGTTTTGTATGAAGATTTTTTTGACTGGACAAAACACACGACTCATAATTTTTAAAATCAAAATTTGAAAAATTCAAAATGTTTTAAATTACCTTACGTTTTTCCCAAATTAAGGGGTGGTAAGACAAAAGGGGTGGAATATCGCTTCCCTCCGGCGATTTTTATTTTCGGTTTATGAACCCATATGCCAATTTCATGCGAAACGCCTAGGTCCCTCAGGTAAATGCAAAATAAAGGAAAAAATATTATAAAAATTGGGGATGGGGTTAAAAAATGTGGTTTGGGAAAATGAGAAAAACCCGATTGGGTTAAAACACATTAAACATATTTTAATAACAATTTGAATAAAAATTCTTGTTTGGGTTAGAGTATAAATTTTTCTAATTTGGGGGAAGTTTTAAAGGGGTGGGGGTGGGAACCCGCTTCCCTCCCGGCGGTTTTTAATTGATTTTTAAATTTCCCCCCATGAAAAATTTGGCGGGTATCCGGATTTGAAATATTTTTCCCTAACAGCTCTCACTTATAAAAATTTCAATTTTACGATTTTTTCCTTTTTTAAATTACGTTTAAATTTAAAAAAAAAAAATCAATTTTTTTTTAAAATTTGTTTTTAATTTTTAAAAAAAAAATTTCAACAAATTTGTTTTTTTCACAGAAAAACAGAAAATCCCAAAAACACATGGCGCTAAATTCCCCAAATTACGCTCATCCAACAACGCGGCGGGACTTAAGCGTTTTCCTAGTATGATGAATTCACTTTTATCTTTACATCAGAGAATTTATTAATAATTATATAAATCATTATGAGATTCGGGAGGTCGCGGATTCAAATCCAGTCAAGACCGGAAAACCCTACTAAAAGTTTTCCCGACTTTTATCCCAGTGTTAATGGAAATGGAAGGATTGAGCCCGGACATCCCTTCACTTTTTTTCCATCTGCAACATAATAGTTCACCTGAGAGGGAAATTGCACCCTTATAACACGTTTATTCCACAAACAAAAAAAGAGGTAGGGGCCCAGGTTAACGTTTTTAATTCAATTTTCAATTTTCAATTTTTTTTGTTCAATGGGGGAAATTTCGCGGGGGGGGCAGTAGCTCTGCGCCCCCGGGCAGTTCTTGCACAATCATTTAACCCCATAATTTGTTTTTATTATTAATAAATTAAATTTTTTTAAAATTTTTTTAAAAGGAACGTACAAAAAAATTTTTCAAAATTTTCTAAAGTTGTAAAAATTAAAAGTCCAACTAGAGCTCACCTGTTAAATCATAGATAGCATTTTTTGTAAACGTTTTGACAAAATTTTCGGACGATTAGATTTAGAAATTTTCATTTTAAGATAAGGGGAATAAAAGTCATCGTAATATTTTAATGTTAATTTTTAAATTTTTATAAAATTTAAAAGTAGCAGATCAAAGTGGAACGAAAAGGAAAAAAAACGCTGGGTTTATTGTGACCAAAGAGTGAAAAAACGTCTTGGGGACAATAAAAAACAGCGTAAAGGGAAATTTCTGACAATCGCCATAAACTTTACAAAGTCTGAGTCATTCCCTATGGCTGCCCGGCAAACCACAGAACCCAAGTTTTTTATACACGCACGTGTTTTTTCCCCTTACACCCAAATGGGTGTATTTTAGCAAATTCTCTCAAAACCCTTAATTAAAATTTCTCTATTTCTTTTTTTCTCGATGGTTCGCACTTTTTTAAAAGGGAAAATTAATAGGGCCCCGAACGATTGAATGGTTATTTCCATTAAATATAGGCAAAAATTAAAAGCTTGCTTGCATATTTTAGAATATGTAAAGCTTAGAATAACAGTTTAAGACTTTTTAGTTAATTTAATCAATTTTATGGGACCAAAGCTGATCATTTTTTTTTTAAGAAAGAGCCCATAAAGTTTTTCGTATTTGGGGGCAGAGACGCCAAAATGTTTTTAGAAGCAAAATTTGTCGTTGCAAAGGGGAACCATTTCTGTGACGTCACCATTTGATCATGGCGGGAAAAAAAGAGTGGTGGGAGCGAAAACACATTTTTTTTAGCTGTCCTAGAGAGCCCCACATAAAGGAAAAGGGGTGGCAATTTTATACATGGGGGAAAATTTTATCCAAGTCCCCCAAAGATATAAATTATCCTTCTTTATCATCGACCCCAAAAAAGTTTGACAATTTTAAGACAAGTGAAAAAAATTCTAAAACATCAAGTTTATAAAAGTATTTGGCATTGCACAACCCTTCATAAAAATTAAAATTGTTATTCTGCTTTCAAAAAACTGTTATTGACATTCTCACCAGCCTTTAGGCATTTATCAGGTTTTGATCTAGTCCTGTCTGACACAGTTTTATTGTTTGGGGTCTTGGATGAAAAAAGAGCGCCTTTAACAGTTACCCCAATGGCCCTCCTTCCTCGTAGAAGAATCTCTATGTGCCCTCTTCCTTTAAACTCGCTCGCGATGAAAGCCGGGTCCCGGGAAACTAATGTCGTGAAGCTCTCCTTTTTTGTTCATTGACCCAGTCTTCTCCAACTCCTGGGGAATAGTCTCGGGGGCTCCCTGGTCCCCCTGGATTAGCCACTTGAGCTCAGGGGGTGATCTGTGAGACAAAGAAAGAGTGGTCATTTAAAAAATGTGGAGGGTTTTTTGCATAAAAATTAATTTTATTTATTTTTTTTTTATTTATTTTTTGACAAGACAAGACGAAAAATTGTTACATATATATCATATTTTAAACTTTTTAGGGTTTTTTAGAACTGGAAAGTGTTTTTGGTGCTCGACTTCAAAAATTTTGTTTTTTCATTTGGGTAGAAAATTGTGACCTTTTTTCTCTTACGGATTTTTGTGAAAATTTTTAAAAAGTAAAACATTTTTTACACCAATTGAGGGGCAAGACTTTAAATTTTTCCAAATTTTAGATGCAGGCGAGTAAGCGCAGCAAAAAGGCTAAAAACGCAGTCAAAAATGGTCTTCTCTGGTTATATCGTTTGTTGATCCCTAAATTTTAAGCAGCCAAAACAGATTGAATAAAAAATTTTAAACAAATTCGGGTCCCTACACTTACACTGCTAACAAAAAGAGCAAAATGCGTTTTAAAAAAAACTCAAAGAAAAAATTGTGTAAATTTTGAGCAAGGATAAATTGATATGCCAAAGCCATGCCAGGGGTTTTTTTAAAAAAATAAACAATTAAAAAGTCGGTGACAGAAAAATATCTCCAGACTCCCAAGTCCATCCATCCAAGAGATGTTTTGATTGTTTTTTGTTTCCTAATGTCATACATTAAGATTATAACTAACGCTGCCTATGATTCACAAGAAACTGTGCTATACAGTTAATAACTATAGAAAAATATATAGTATTTATGTATAAAATATATCGTTTGACCCCCGTTTTGTCTCAAAGATTTCCCTGTATTCGTATTTTAAGGAAAAAATATGTGTTTCAATCCAAAATTAAATCAGCATTTTAACCAAAAATTTTGACAGGGGTATCTTTTAGGTATACCCAGTGAATTCACTTTATTTTTTTTTTTTGGGGACTAAAAACCCCCCCCCTGCCCCCCCCCCTGCCATAACAGGGTTGGTAGTTTAAAATAATTTAATTGAAAAAAACCCTTTACCAAATTTTTTAACTTAAAATCTTATACGAAAATAAAATTGATCTATAGATTTACCATCGAACTGACGGACGGACAAGGGGAACGGAAAAGTGTTGCATAAAAGGCGATTTGCTCATTAATAGATAGTCGTTTTCGATATTTTGCATCAAATCAGCTATTCCAAAGGATAAATCTATACTACTTAGGCCCCACTCTAAAAATGCTACCATCGTAAGTCGTTAAAAATTAAATACCAAAGATTGTAGTGTCTCCCCCTTAACTGTCGTGGAAACCCTATGTATGCGAAATCTTGCCATGACCCCCTTCGCTCAGTTTTGGGGAGCGGGGAACATTTTCCCAAGAAAACCCGAGCCTCTTCTTTGGATTTGAGTACTGCCCGGGGCACCCTCTTCGATGCACACCTTCCCGGCTTGATCCCAGGAGGGGGCTACCGCCATGGAACTTTAATGTTTTAGACCCCCGAAGCTGGGAGCCGTCGGGGACACATCCTGTCACACGAAACAGTAATTTTTTGCAATATATCGGGAAAACGTTGTTTTGAATAACAATTGAGTAGGCTTTCATAAAATGAAACCACTTTTTATTTTTTTACTTGGAATATTTTAGTAAACTAAATTAAATTAAATTTCCCTTTTTTTGATCCTACTGTGTTAAATTAGGTTTAAAAAATGCGATACGAATTGTAAACCCTGGTAATTAATTACTATATACTATATAGTAACTCACCTCTGCTACAATCGACGTGAGAGCCAAGCTGAATATCAGCACACAAAAATAAGCGAACATCTTCATAGTGAATGAACGTATATCACTATCATATCCTTCTTATCAAGCAATCGTTATATATGGTCACTTCTTAAACAACAAACCACTTCAGAACAACCTCGTTTTGTGACACTATCTCTGCCAATATAAATGGATCATCCCGAAAAGCCGTAATTAATTGTCAAATTTAAGTAATGAATCCTCTATTGTCTGTATATTTGAGAATCAATTTATAATAAAACTAGGAAGCTTTGCAAACGCTTTTTGAGGCGCGTTGTTGTATGAGCGTAATTGGTGCATTGAGCTGTCATGTGTTATGCAGGTTTTCTGTTGTTCTGTTGAAAAATTATTACAATCAGATAAAGCATGTAGGTGTTAAAAAAGTCGAAGATTTTTTAACGAAAATAAGCGTACAATTGCAATTTTCATTAGAAATAATTTTTCGATTGCGCTCAAATTTCACATGAATATTATATTAATTCATAAAATTAAGGTTTTGGAAAAAATAATTACCATCGAATAAAGCATGTAGGTGTTATAAGTCAAAGATGTGTTTTAAGTTTTTTTTACATCGAAAAAATCGCAAAATTGCGATTTTCATGATAATCTTGAGATTGCGCTCAAAAACGTGACAGTTCTAAGTTCAGAGATTTCGAAGGCCTCTAGAAAATTTCATCGCAATTGGAGTATCGGTTTAGCCTAAATCGTGTTAACAAACACACAAAAATACAAACATAAAAAACAAGAAAAACGAAAAAAATCGTAAAATTGTAATTTTCATAAGAAATAATTTTTCGATTGCGCTCAAAAAGGTGTCAGTTATAAGTTCAGAGATTAAGAAGGCCTCCCGAATATTTCATCGCAATTGGAGTATCGGTTTAGCCGGAATCGTGTTAACAAACACACAAAAAAAGGAAAACATTCCGAATTTTTTTCTCCAGTGTAGTAGAATGGAATCTTCGCTTCGCTTGCTACGCTCATCCAATAAATCATATTAACTTATTAAGTAAACATAATGATTCGTCATAAAATTAATCTCTATCCCGCATACCTAAATTTAAACATCAATTTACTATTTGATACGATTCTTTAACTGTTCATCATAGCAAGAGGGTATGGACATGTGCATAACACTACACTGTTCAACCTGTCATGGGACAGGTGAATTACAAAGTAACGCGTCTTAATGGATAATGGCAGCCAAAGAACAACCCCCCAACCCTCTCTAAACCTAACTATACTACTCCAATCCCCATTGCCTATCAATTCTGTCATCTTATTACTCCCATATACCTGGCAGAGCTCTTTCACCTGACTTACTTGTAGGGTTGTAGCTGTGGGGATTACACGAGCAATTAATTGCTAGCAATGCATTGCCGCAATTAATTGACTCCAAGTTGGATACACACATTTCCTATAACGCATTTACACGCGTTCTGAAAATTGCTAGCAATAATTGCCAAAAGTAGGACTCTGCTCAACTTTTCAGCAATCATTGCTAGCAATTAATTGCTCGTGTAAAGGGTCTTTACACAAGAGTAGATTGTTCTACGTGGTGTCAACAAATAAATCGGAGAAAAACTTGTATGATTACCGGATGTGGCGTTGGCGACATATTTAATTGATGCTGCAAACTAAGACCTTGATTTTAGTACTGAAGTAGTAGGCCTAGGCTTCGCTGCCGCGCACAGCCGGTTGAGTTGAGATGAGCTGCTGTTGTTGTTGTTGTTGTTGTTGTTGTTGTTATTATTATATCTTGATAAATAACAGTGACCGCTAAGATTATGCTGCGATCTTCAAACAGATCGTTGACGTCACGGCCACACAGCCAGCATTGGCGCGGGAATTAGAAACCCTATAACTTTGAATACCCGTAGTCACACGCAGTAAATTTGGAAGATTATTTAACTGTGTTCTATACATAATAAAACATGTAAAACGTTAATTTGAAACCAAGGCCAGTTCCCTATTAGGAATGCTTCGCTCCAGTCGTCCCCAAGAATGAGAGCTTGATAAATTATTATATCTCTAAGTAAAGGGAATATGTAATAACTTGGCTACTTGACACGAATGGTCTATATGGATTGAAAGTTAAGTCAATATCATATGATAAATTCTCTAGCAGATTTGAAATTAATATAGTTGTTTCAAAATACATACCAACATACAAAACTATTGTATACGGAATTGATAAGGTATTGTCCATTGGTTTGGCGTTGCAGGGAGTTTTGTTTTGTAAATGTTTAATTGGATAAGCGTAGCGAGCGAAGCGAAGATTCCATTTCACTACACTGGAGAAAAAAATCCGGAATGTTTTTTTTTCTTTCTTTCTTTCTTTCTTTCTTTTTTTCCCTTCTTTCTTTCTTTCTTTCTTTCTTTTCTTTTTTTTTTTTTTTTTTTGTATTTTTGTCTGTTTGTTAACACATTCCGGCTAACCGATACTCCGATTGCGATAAAATTTTATGGAGGTCTTCGAAATCTCTGAACTTAGAACTGCCACGTTTTGAGCACAATCGAAAAATTTTTTATCATGAAAAATCGAAAATTTACGATTTTTTAAATTTTTTTAAAAATTTCTTCGACAACAACCCCTACATGCTTTGCCCGATTGTAATGTTTTTTCACAAAACCCTTTATTTCATGAATTGATATATTCTTGTGAAATTTGAGCGTTATCAAAAAACCTTTTACGAAAATCGCAATTTTATGACTTTTTCGATTTTAAAATTCCTTTGGCTTTTAACACCTACTGCTTTATCCTATTGTAATGATTTTTCACAGAACCTAAGTTTTTAAATTAATATATTCGTGTAAAATTTGTGCGCAATCGAATAATTTTTGAAATCGGCGCTCTCACGGATACGATAAGAGACGGTCACGCATTCTGCCGGCCAGGAGGCCTACACTAGGATAGGCGCTTCACGCATTTTCCCTTGTTACCCGCTAGAGGGCAGGAGCGCTTCTTTTGCTCGCCTAGAATTCTCTCTCTCTCAACGTTTGTAAAACGTAACGTAGTTGTATCAAAACTTGTTTTGCTAAAAATTAAATCTAACGAGTATTCTTGAACAATTCTTAAATTTCCTTTATGTGTGAAACAACCCTGCGTATCCACTCAACCTGCTCCACGGGTTTATGGGCCCAGATTAAGGGAATAAACGTTGGGTTATTGATAAACAAAAGGTAAGTGCTTGAGGAATCACGTATTCAGATTTAAGCCTAGGCCTAGCCTACGCGTCGCGAAGGTTTTCTGGACCGACGGAATATGAGGGGCGTCACTGGGTCGGCCAGTTTGAACTACTAGACAAGGATAATTACGATACGTGGAAAATACAGATGGAAGCTTTATTGGTTAAAGACGATGCTTGGGCTTTACGTGAGGGGGGAAAGACAGAAAAACCTACAATCAGAACTGGAGACGCCGCGCGGCATCGGTTATAGCCTTGAAGGAGTGGGAAAATAAAGGGATAGGAAGGCTAAGTCGGACCTTATCTTGTCAATTAGCCCTTCAGAGCTAAACAATAAAAGGATGTGTAACATCAAACGAAGTTTGGGTTAAACTGCAGTCGATATCCCAATCACAGGGGCCTGCTCGCAAGGCCACACTGTTGAAACAATTCCCTTTGCATCGTATGGATGATAGTGAAGACGTGCGCGAACATCTTCGGAATTTCTTCGATCGATCGCCCAAATGAAGGGAGTGAAATAAACATTAATCCGGATTTATTGACCATAATGCTCCTGTATAGCTTGCCGCCTATTTTCGAAAATTTTTCGGTGTGCGATAGAATCTGGGGAAACGAGTTACCAACACCCAAAAGTATTGCGGTAAAAATCGTGGAAAAATGATGCGCGGAAAAATGACACACGTATCTCGGACAATAACGCGATGTTCGTTCCAAAAACGAAATGTGAAACGGTACGGTAGCTCCAACAAAAAATAAAGGGGGTTTTAAAACGAACAGAAGTACAACGAACCATTTAAATATAAATGTCACCGCTGCATCAGGTAGGTCAAAAAGCCAAGGAATGTGTAAATGAGAAGAAAACATGCCGAAAATCGCAAAGAAAGGGCTGAGAATTTAAGCTTGTACGTTTCTTGGGAAAAATTTATGCGAGGAAGCATTGAGATCAACGCCCGCGAATCGGGGTGAGAAATGGTGCTTAGATAGGGGCTGCACGTCAAACCTATGCAATGACAGGGACGGGTTCGTTAAAATTGCTGAAATAGACCCGGAAATTAAATCTCCCCAGCAACACATCGACAGAGACTACGGCCAAGGGAATCGTGGCGATCACAGCTGAAGTCAACGGACAACAGAAGAATGAAGTCTGAAAGACACGCTGCACTTTCCCTGACTTACGAATGAACTTGCTGTCAGTCGGTAAAATCACTGACTGTGGATTCAAGTAACATTTGGAAAGGAATCGGCCAAGATCATCGATAAAAACGGGTAGGACAGTATTGTCAGCTGTTTCGAGTAAAACGGGCTCTACTGTGTGCAAGAGAGTGAGCAGCAATGTAACATAACCCCCGAATCAAACGCGCTACTGTGGAGAGTTGGCATGCAGATGGGACATTTTAACGTCAAGATTCCGGAAGGCGAACGCAACAGAACCGTGCTGGTATCGATGTAATCGAACCGAGAGAGACGTTCGATTGTGAAACGTGCATCCGTGGAAAAATGACCAGACCCCCTTTTCCAAAAATTCGGAGAGAAACACGGAATTGCGGGAAAATTTAATTTACTCCGATATTTGTGGTCGATGCGCGTTAAATCGGACGGAAAGGCAAGATATTTTATCACGTTCATCGACGTTTGTCTCGCTGGTGTGAAGTAAAAATGCTCAAGCAGAAAAGTGAGGCTCTGGGTGCATTCAAGGAATTCAAAGCTTTCGGTCGAGAAACCCTACTAGTAAGGAAAATAAAGTATCTTCAATCGGACAATGGCACAGAATACCGAAGTATCGCTTTTTAAGACTACTTAAAGAAAAAACGGATCGGACGTAGGTTAACGGTTACGCACACACCGGAAACAGAACGGAGTCGCGGAAAGAAAAACCGTACGCTCGTGGAAATGGCGAGGTGCCTACTGATACATCCGGACTGCCCCCGTCGTTTTGGGGCGAAGCAATAAACACTGCAAATTACATCAGAAACAGGGGTCCTTCTAGAAGCATAAGTGGCAAAAATCCTTTTGAGAAGTGGACTGGAGAAGCACCGGACGTGAGTAACTTACGTGAATTCGGCTGCGAAGTCTTCACTTGATCCGGGAACCAGCTCGGGGGCAAGTTCGAGCCCCGCTCGAAGAAAAGGTGTATTGTCGGTATTCGAAGGGGTCGAAAGCATACAGAGTATGGGTACCGGAAGATAGAAAAAACGACATAACGGCGAGACGTGGAATTTACTAAGTCGTAACATTCCCATCCGACAAAGTGTACGAGGATTTTTTACCGGAGGAAATCAATCCCCAGTTCGGAAGGTCGTTTAGTTTCCGTTTAAAGAAACGGTGAATGAAGAAAACGCGCCGGAAGAAGACGCGGCTGAGAATGAACCAAGAAGAGCCGTGGCCGACCCGGAAGACTCATGACCGGTCTCAGGGGAAGACCCAAGAAGATCTACCAACCGGCCTGTTACGCGAAGAAGATTTGGAATTTGCCGGTGTAGCCGAAGTTCCATTTTCCCAAAAGGCGATAGATGGTCCGACAGGGACGAGTGGCGTCAAGCCGTAGCATCCGAGCTGAATCGATTTTCAAGAAAGATACGTGGGAAACTGGTGGAACGTCCTCGGGATCGCAAAGGGAATTGGCAGTCGAGCAGTCCTGAGAAACAAATACGATCAGGATGGGAACATCGACCGAAGAAAAGCTAGGATAGTCGCTAGGGCTTCGCACAGCGTCCCGGTGTGGATTTCGACGAGACTTTGCGCCGGTGGCGCGTATCAGTTCCGTACGTATGATGATGGCTCTAGCTGCACAGCATGGGATGAAGGTAAATCAGTTCGTGGGCACGACCGCGTACCTGAATGGCGTGCTCGAAGAGAAGATATACATGGAGGTGCCCAAGCTCACTGAAGAAACACTAGAGGAAATATTTTCATACGGAACGAAGAAAAAGCGAAACTGGAAAGAAAGCTACGGAAATGCTCCACGAACTAAGGGGTGGTAACAAGGTATGGTCTCTTAAATAAGGCGCTTTACGGTCTGCGTCAGGCCGGACGTCGCGGGGATGCAGCATTGAGCGAACAACTAAAGAAATTTGGATTGAAACAATCTGCTGCCGACCTTGCCCCCATTTTTCTCCCGGGGAAGGAGAAAATCCTGATCGTTAGGTATACGTGGATGACATGTTAGTCGCATCCCGAAACGAGAAAGTCATTTCCGAAGTTTTTGATCATCTGTCGAAGGTATTCGAAGTCAAAAATCTTGAAGAAGTGAAAAACTGTCTTGGAATAGAATTCGTCGAGACGTTAAAAGGGAAAATCCATGAACCAGCGAGGATATGTAAACGACATCCTAGAAAAGTTACGAAAGTCGGGGTCGAAGCCCGTATCTACGCCGTTGGACCCTGGCACGAAGCTGAAGAGAAACGAAGAGAAGTCCGAACCAGGGGAAGAGAAACTGCCGTACAGAGAACTAATAGGGGCACTGATGTATTTGGCTGTTTGCTCTAGACCTGACATAGCCCACGCGGTCAGCTACCTAAGCCAATACAATTCCTGCTACGACGAACTCACTTGATCGCGGCGAAAGCGTTCTGCGGTACTTGAAGGGAACGGCGGACATCGGTCTACGATTCGAGAAATCGCTGGAAGTTTGGTTGGTTTCGGGGACGCAGATTGGGGGAACTGTTCGGGAACGACCAGGAGATCCTATACAGGGTATGCTTTCATCCTGAGCGGTTGTCCGATTTCCTGGGAATCAAGAAAGCAAGAGAACAGTGCCCTATCGTCGACTGGGCTGA
This sequence comes from Sweltsa coloradensis, assembly GCA_024449915.1. Classification (NCBI taxonomy): domain Eukaryota; kingdom Metazoa; phylum Arthropoda; class Insecta; order Plecoptera; family Chloroperlidae; genus Sweltsa; species Sweltsa coloradensis. The sequence continues at coordinate 904 of JAMZAV010013107.1, read as the reverse complement.
GTATATGGCTCTCACCCAAGCCCCTAAGGAAGCCATATACCTTCAGCGATTCCTCGTAGAACCGGTTTTTGAGAAATTAGCCGAAGTAAAAATTTCAGCGACAACAATGGTTACGAAAGTTATCAGAAAACCCCATTACCATCGAAGAACGAAGCACATAGATGTGCGCCACACTTCATCAGAGAAGTGTTTTGGGAAAATGGACTTTTGAAAGGGCGAGTACAGGTCGACCGAGGACATGGCAGCTGACTACTAAAAAAAGGGGGCTGCCTGGACCGAAGCACGCGGAATGCCTTCTGATGCTGGGACTGCAGAATCCCGTTCTCATCTCGAGGGAAGTGTTGAAATTGGCGCTCTCACGGTACGATAAGAACGGTCAAGCATTCTGCCGGCCAGGATTTCCTACACTAAGATAGGCGCTTCACGCATTTTCCTTGTTACCCGTAGAGGGCAGGCAGCGCTTCTTTTGCTCGCCTAGAATTCTCTCTCTCTCAACGTTTGTAAAACGTAACGTAGTTGTATCACAACTTGTCTTGCTAATAAATTAAATCTAACGAGTATTCTTTAACAAATCTTGAATTCCCTTTATGTGTGAATAACCCTGCGTATCCACTCAACCTGCTCCACAAATTATTATTTCTTATGAAAATTTCAATATTACGATTTTTTCCTTTTTAAAATTGCGATTTGTTAAAAAAAAAATTGAGTTATTTTTTTTAAAAATTTCATTAAATTTGAAAAAAATCTTCAATTTAGTAATATTTTTTTCCCCAAAACAAAAGAAAATCCGCATAAACACATGGCAGCTCGATGCACCAATTACGCTCATCCAACACGCGGCGGGACTTAAGCTTTTCTAGTAATCCCGAATTGGGCAAATTTCAATTTGCCGAGATTTAACCTG
>JAMZAV010013106.1:0-15564 GCA_024449915.1 Sweltsa coloradensis | reverse complement strand
TTATACCAAAAGCAAAAACTTTTTGTGAAGCAACAGTTTGCAGATAATACAGTGAATATACATTGAATAGAACAGATATAGAACAGTGAAAAATTAAAGTGCTAATCCATGTACATTAAATTATGAAACACTTATATAAAAACAAATACACAACTCACAACTCATTGCATATTTCGTAAAAAAAATCCCTTTTAGCTCTCTTTTTGATTTCATAAATAGTCTCTAAATCTCTGATGTTCTTTGGAATTATTAAAAAGAAAGGGTATAGTTGTAGCTAAGTGTTCTTTTACCATACTTTTTTGCAACCCGTGGCAACTGGTATACTTCCGAAGATTTGGAGCGAGTAGAAATAGTGTGGTTTATACAATTTTTGTGAGTATTTAACGAAAAAATGTTCAAAACTAATTTATATGTGAAAAAATTTTTGTAAAGGTAAACGTTGTAGTCTATAACATTCAAAAGTGCTTAAATTATTTTCAAAGTGATCATCTTCATTATTTTATTTTAAATAGAGATTATGCTATTTAGCTTGTGATAAACGAAGCATTTCCCCAAATTAACAGACCGTAAGAAATAACCGACTCTGCAAGGGCTATATAAACCATCTTTACATATTTAAATGGTAAAATACTTTTAACTGCATATAATTGGTAAGCGCATGACCTTAAGCTTTTACATATTTTCTCAGCTTGTATATTCCAACTAAAGTTACTATCGATCTCCAACCCCAAATACGGATGGCTGTAATAATAATAATAATAATAATAAAATAATAATAATAATAATAATAATAATAATATAATAATAATAATAATTGAAAGAGAAATTATAACATTGACGGGAAATTTTCGCATACACCACAAACCACCACCTCCACAACCACCTCAACCCCCACCACAACAACAACAACAACAACTAGAGCGTCCACCGCCATCCTGGCAGTTCCAAGAAAAGGGTGAACGTTTGCAACAGAGGCAAACAACGAAAGACCAGCAATCCCTTGAAAATGTCTTCCACAGTGGGACGCTACGTCGGGAAATCAAAAATATTAGAAAGTTATTCACCACCACGACGCGACGAAAAAATCCCGTCAATGTTATAATTTCTCTTCAATTTATATCGGGTCGCCCAAAGCAAACTTGTGAACTAAAAATAATAATAATAATAATAATAATAATAATAATAATAATAATAATAATAATAATAATACTAATAATATAATATAATTAATTAAATTTAAAGCAGACCAAGCCAAACCTGTAAGCGACGGCACGATTATGCCTTTACAACGAGGCAATGTTTACTTCACTGTTATGTATCGCGTATTACGCAACTAATCGATGTATCCTTTGTCCTTAGCACCCTCTGTGGCATGATGTGTTTCATTGTGTTTTTATACATGAGACGCCCATGGTCGGCTGACAACCATTTCTTCACCAATATTGTTCAATTCATAGCAGTGATTACAGTACTGAAAGCCTACAGACCTACTTATATTATGCCTGGGAAGGCAGGAGCACGACGGGATGTCAAAGAAGACAACCGTATTATCTGTTTTTTCCTTCCCGTAAGTAATTACGTATTTTATTTCTCATCCGAAACTTACCCAAGACCTTTAAGCCTCTTCTAACGCGACTCGAACCGAAGAATGTCTGGTGAATCTTTCTTGTTATAAGAAGTTGACGTAGGTTATAAAATTTATTATTTGTAACTTGTAAACTGGCTATCACTAACTATACTAAATTAGTACTCACATTTGATTGTAATTAAAAATGTATATTAGCTCTTACTCACAACGGACCTCGTCTCTCTTGACACAACTTGGTACCTTTCTAAACAAAACTCGCTCGACCACATTATAATCAATATTTACAACTTTCTTATAAGATACCCTTTCTACAACTTTAACACACTCGAAGGTAGAATACCACTCAGATTATCTTTACTTCACTTATTAAATCGCTTGTCCCACAGACCTCACTTTTCCCTCTGACATCTCCTTTTTCCCTCCCAACAATCTCTTTCTTCAATCTCACAAACCAAATGGACAATGGTTGAAAACTAAGTTACTAATATTCTAACATATGTGTATTTTCACCCTTAGAGTAGGCCTACAATTATAGTTGCATAAACTGTGTAGCCCACATGCTTTTCATTGTATCCCTCGATATGTTTAGGCTTATTTTTGTTTTGAATAAGGTATCAACGAAGCTTATATAATTCTATGCTGGTTTTATTTTGGCCACATTGTCCGTTGTAGCGGTAAAAGAACAGAAAAGTAGTAATTTAAAGTTCCTTAAAATGATCTTTTAGACTTTTGGATGATCTAGTTGTTCTTTTCAACACAAATATGGATCAAACTTGTGACAGTGTCGCTATATAAACAATTGTATGATAATCAGCTACCGGTATATGATGTTTTAGTATTCACCCAACTCAATGTTTCAGATTGTTGCCTACATTCTCATACGGAACATTAACATCAGTATACGTTCTCGCTACTCTCGCTTCTTCGCGTGGTTCGGCCGCATCTGGTTGGAGTTGTTCATCGGTCAGTACCACATCTGGCTGGCGGCCGACTCACAAGGAGTCCTGATCCTCATACCTGGTTACCCTGTTCTCAACACCGCGGTAACAACCTTCATCTTCGTCTGTGTCCGCGCACGAGATGCATGAGATCACAGCGACACTTCAACACTTTGCCGTTCCGAACAACTGGAAACTTGCTTTGAGGAACTTTATCGTGTTCACTGTGGTGCTTGGCTTAATATATATTTCCAAGGGCAACATCGAAGAACGTTATACGGAATCATATAATTAAACGAGGGAGCGAAGCGACTGAGTGACTCCAATCAACTCAAACGGCGCTCATTCTGTGAGTCTGCGAGCGTGTGTGTGTATGTGTGTACATCGAAAATCAGCCGAATCGCTGAACAGATTGTGCTAAAATTTTAAACAGACATCCGGTACGAGTTTACTGAGAACTGCTTACAAAATCAGCTAGATCCATTGGGATATAAACCTACAAGAAATAATAAATTGCAAAAATAGGCTTCCATGCAATGTGTAGAAATTAAAATTAACGACAATGGTTGATTTTTTTATGTTATTTTTTGTTATTTGCCTGGCTGTGAAAGGGCCGTGCCCAAGGTCTATTAAAACTTGCACGCTCAAAGTACCCCCCAAATTCCGCTCGGAGATTGAGTAAACCTTGCAATCTTTACACGTATTTTGTACTGACTATGTTTTTCATTGTTTTGTCGCAGATGATGGAGTACTCTGCGTTATATGCATTTCAAAACATGTTTAATAATTTAAAAAATACAATCCAGAAATTACAAAATCATTCCCGACCAGGGGATTGAACCCACGTCCCCCACATTTTGGCTATAAGGGCGCCTTAGCCAAGTAGACTAGGGAAACGCCAAAGTCGTTGTAAGACGAGTGAGCGAGTCATGTGTTGAGTACCCGGGAACATTTGCATTTAAATTTGACAATTATATTGGTATAAATAATAGGGTTTTTAATTTTAGTTGGAAAAAAGGCGCGTCAACTGTAAGGCCATAATGCGCCATTCTAGCCTATGATAGGCTAGGGAGGTCTAAGGTAGGGGGAAGAAAAGTAATGTTACCGGGCACTAAACACATGGCTCACTAACTCGTTTAACAACGACTTTGGCGTTTTCCTAGTTATTTCATAAGCATCGAACGTAAACTTCGATTGTTCGTTGTGAATCCTATTTTCTTTCTTTATCAGAGTAAATTAACTTATAACTAGCCTGCATTACTAACATTGTGTTTGTTAACGCGTAAATACCTCTTTAACAATGGTTATGAAATTACAAATGCAGCTAGCAAAAGATATACAGTATTCAAAACTTGATACTGTTGACCTTAATGCAAACAATGCCTTTTATTGACTTAAACATTAGATATTTTTATCACCGTGAACACAATTCAACTTGCAAAAAATGGAATTAAGTTCTGCAGCCTCACTACTTAACTTCATAAATATTTTACAGTCAAGAGGTTAGGTGACTTGTGACAGTAACATGGCTCAAGAGAAAAACAGCCGCAAAACAAAATAAGGAGTTGCGAGGAAATACCTATAATCGAGAGAGTAAGGTTCATTGTGACAAATACATTCTGGAGAGAAAAATAAATGTCAAAATCTTTGCACTCGCCTTATTTTTGGTTTATGCTATACATAATGCTTTGAATAGCAGTAAAAGTGGTAAGTTTAATTATTGCTAAGTGTGTTACATTTTGAGTGTGACTTCTTGTGACCATTCTGCAGGCCTATCGTTGTCTTCCTGACTTGGTACTACAAGCGACCCAGTCTCATGCTTGTCAAGAGCTGTAGTATGACTTCTAGTCAACGCAACCATCGTCCCTGCCCTTGGAGCCACCTCGAGTCTCGGTAGATGATTGCCTAACTGCTGAAGTGCAACGATTGTTCCTGCCCTCGATGTCAGGTCGTGACTGTGAGATGATGAAGAATGCTCGAGTCTTTGTGGACGATGATTCCCCAAATGCTGGAGCGCAACCATTGCCCCTGCCTTCGGAGTCAACTCGAGTCTTGGTGGACGATTACCCAACTGCTGAAGCGCAACTATCGTCCCTGCCCTCGAAGTCAAATCGTGACTGTGAGATGTTTTCAGAGTGGTGAGTGTAGGAGGTCTTCTCACACTATGGCAACTCGAAGTCGAACAGATAGAATGAATGTGCAAGATGCTAAGGACCTGAAGAAATGTACCTACCAGCAACTACGTGACTTGATGATAAGTGAAGGTATAGGCAATAAACTAAAAAACTGTTGGTCACCTAGAGAGTTAGTAGAAATTCTTACTGTACAATTCAAGAAAAGAAATAATAAGCCCTTTAAGACCCCCCTTAACCACCCTAGTTGACTAGATGACTCATCAACCATAATGCCCTTAACGTTACTGATAAAATCACAGATAAGAAATCACCTCACATTAGCCTAGACACACAGACTTTTATACACTCCATTGACATAAGTACTGACCAACCGAAGACCTTAAGGCTGAATGCCTCCTCCAAATGCTCCTCCCTAACAGACCATCACTCTTCTTCCCTTCCCCCTAAACTCCCATGCCAGCAACCTTAAGTTCTAAAATTGCATTCCTCAATGTCTGCTCTGTCCGTAACAAAATTGAAGAACTCGAATTACTAACTAAGCGTCTATCTCCCGATATATTCTGCCTCTCAGAACATTGGCTCACTCTTCATGAAACTAATTCTTTCTGTATTTCAAACTATGTAAATGTAGATTTTTTCTGTCGATCCACGTTCATTCATGGAGGAGTTGCCAATCCTCGCTAAAACCTCATCTTAACTTGATTCCTATTCCTGAGGTCAAATCGTACTGCATTGAGAAAGTTTTTGAATGTGCCGCAGGTTCCTGGCACCATATGAACATGCACTTCATTATTCTATCCGTTTTACCGATCTCCTCTAGGCGACTTAAATATATTTCTCCTCAAGCTAGACGAGGTACTCATCTTTATCAACCAAGAAATTTCCAAAAGCAGATATCATTTTATGTAGTGATCATAATGTAGACTTTCTAAAACAATCCCCAGTCTCAATCGAAACTGCTCGATTTAGTTCACTCATTTAATATCAAGGAGACCATTGTCACACCAACCCGCGTCACTGATACAAGTTGTTCCCTTATTGACAACATCTTCACAACTATTGACCCAATGATGTTCTCGGCAAGCTCAACAGACACAGGTCTGTCTGATCACCATCTCCTCATGCTCAACATTTCCCTCTCTAACAATAACCCTTCCTCCAAAATTAAAATAATGAAACGTTTTTTCAATACCAAAAATACAGCCAACTTTCAGACAATGCTAAGTACTGAAAATTGGCAGTCGCTGTCCCTTCCTGGAAATGTGGACGAACTCCTCTCAAGATTCCATTCCACATTCCTATGTCATTTTAACAAATCATTTCCGCTAAAAAGTTTGTCCTCTTACTAAACCTAAAGTCAACCCCTGGATCTCGCATGATCTGCGATGTGAAGCCCAGACCTTGAGATCCCTCCATTCTAAACTGAAGTCTTCGAACAACCCAATACATAAAGAACAATATCGTGACTTAAAAAAGTCCCATGCTAAAAATATACGTCAAGCTAAACTTCACTATAATGACTCCAAAATCTCTGAATCTAGGAACACCTCAAAAGCAATTTGGTCCATGATCAAATCACAGACCACTGCCTCTAAACCCAAATGCGACCTCACGCTAACCATTAATGGTGAAGTTATATCAGATGCATCTTCTCAATGCGAACTTTTTAATGAATTCTTCATCAACTCATGTTATATTGGTAAAACCAATGTGCCAATCAATCCACTCCCTCCCTCGTAAACCCTTGCCACCTCCGTTAGGCCATACCATCTTTCTCTATCCTACCACTCCTCTTGAAGTAGCTATGGTAATTAGGAAATTTGGTTCCAAACACTCATATGGACTAGATGAAGTGCCAGGCTCTCTTCTTTCCAAGGTTACGGACTTTCTCTCTGGTCCACTAGCCTCATTATTAACCGATCCTTCTCTGAAGGCATTTTCCCCTCCAGTCTACAGGCAGCAAAAATTCTACCTATTCATAAACACAAATGTAAAAAATCTTAAATGACAAACTATCGTCCCATCTCCCTCCTTTCATCTTTTTCCAAAATATTTGAATATATCCTGCACGATCGTCTAATATCATTTCTAAATCACCACAACATTATCTCCCCTAGTCAACATGGTTTCTTGAAAAACAAATCCACCACCAGTGCAATCTACAGTTTTCTGTCCCCCCTCTATTCTGCATCTGACAAAGGCGACCAAGCTGTAGGATTGTTCTACGACATGACCAAGGCTTTCGACACAATTGATCACAAAATTCTTCTCGACAAACTACATACTTACGGTATCCGTGGGGTAGCTCTTGATTGGATTTCCTCTTTTTTTGTCTGGCCGTACCCAAGTAGTGGAACTCCAAACATCTAATAGTCAATCCGTCACCACAACCCGCTCTAAACCTCTGCCAATAGTCTGCGGGGTTCCCCAGGGATCAATTTTGGGACCATTAGCCTATATCCTTTATGTCAACGACCAGTCCCGCCTACTTAAAAGAGGGCACCTCTCACCCAATATGCTGATGACTCCAGCCAACTGCTGACACTACCCAAACTCCAACCCATTCAGGACCTTTCCCCCTTAATAAACAATCAAGTTACGTTAATGTCATCATACTGCCTCGGCAAACAACTCACCATCTCACGCTCTAAAACTGTTTATTTATACTTTCACACCCCTTATAAGATCCCTACTGCCAGTCCCCTTGTTCGTCTTGACTCTGATACTATTCCCCGCGCTCACACAGTCAAAGTCCTAGGCCTTGCACTAACTGATAATCTAGACTGGTCCATCCATGTAAACCACGTTGCCAGCAAAATATTATCTGGCTGCTACTCAATCAGAAAGCTCAAACAAATAGTTCACCCCCACATCCTATTGCTAGTTTACTTTGCACACATTCACTCTCACTTATCATATGCCTGCTATTTTGGGGAGCTTCCCCCCGTGCGAACAGAATATTCATTCTCCAAAAGAGAGCGGTTCGTATCATAGCTGGTGTCTCCAGAAGACATTCATGTAGATAACTTTTCAAGGAACTTGGTTATTCTTACTCTAGCATGTACCCTTATCCAATCAGCCGCATTATTCGTTCACACCAACCGTAACCTCTTCCATCCTAAATGCTTCTGTGCACTCCCATAACACTAAGCCAACCTTCACATACACAGGCCCTCCCCAATCTGCGCCTCTTTGCACAAGGCCCTGAATATCTATCTTCCACCCTCTACAATAAGCTCCCTGACCACATCAAAACCTCTCCCACCCTGTCTTCCTTTAAACATAAGTTGAAATCATATCTTACAGCAAACAGCTTTTACTCCATCAATGACTACCTCTCCATGTAAATATTTGCAGTTAATTCATTTTTTCATTATAATATTTACAAATTATCTAGAGTATAACCACAAACAAGCACTGTAATTTAAAATTTTCAAAATGTTCCCTTAGCCGAAATGATGTAACAAACTTCTATATAATAATTGTGCTTACACGCTTCCTTGGATTGTGCAGGTATATAAGACACATTCTGCTGTACATCCTCCAATTGCTGTTTCTGTGCCATCAGCAATCTCCATCACTTATCACATCAATATTGCTTTATATCCAACTTTTCTTTATTCTATATGAATTCTTAATCTAGTAGGGCATTCTATTATTTTGCATCTACTTTACTTTAACATAAACACTAATCAATCAATCATCACACACATATATATATATATATATATATCAATTATATATTATAGACACATTCTACTGTACATCATTGCTGTTTTCTGTGCCATTAGCAATTCTTATCACAATATCATATCAATTATTGCTTTATATCCAATTTTTCTTTATTCTATATGAATTCTTAATCTAGTAGGGCATATTTTGCATCTACTCTACTTTACCATAAACACTAATCAATCAATCAATCATCATATATATACTAGACACATTCTATTATCACAATATCACATCAAAAATTGCTTTATATCCAACTTTTCTTTATTATATGAGTTCTTAATCTATAGTAGCGCATGCTATTGTTTTGCATCTACTCTAATTTAACATAAACACTGTGTTTATCATTATTAATCAATTAATGAATCATCATATATATATATATCAATATTATCAATCATCATACATATCAATATCAATATCCATATCAATTATTATTTATGCTTTATATTCAACTATTCTTTCTTCTAACACTGTGTATATCATTATAATTACTATCACTTTTATTATTAATTATTAATTATAGACTATTCACTTTCTCTGCAAAGAGTTATACTTGTACACTGTACTAGTCTAAGTGAATAAAAATATCTATCTATCTATCATTCCGCTGGGCGAGCCTATCATTGTGACAATATAGCCTGGCGGTCCATATAGACGTATGCTGTCGACGATAAATATGCATAAATTATGCATAATTGTTAATTAATTTAATATGTCCATCATTATTAATTAATTTGCAAAACCAAGGATGAAATGGGTATCACTGAATCATCTTCTATCATGTAGATTCGCCAATTAAGGAATTTTGTGGTTATTAAGCAAGGTAATTGGAGTATTAGCTAATCAAGCTAATTAAGGTAGTTAAAGGCTTGTTTCCGATCTGTGAACTTGACCTATCTTTAGCTATTGTTGAAACTAAATAGTTTGCAGCTTATTTGAAGAGTTTGTATCAAGTAGTAAGGAAGTAATGTGAGTTTTAGAGTGAGATTTTGCCAATCTGAAATAGCATGGAACGAAATATCATTGACGTTATTCCGCTTGGTTGAGTAGCTAGACAGACTTCTGGCACTTGTGCCTACGTGACTTTTTGCACAAGTTCGACGGCGAAAGTGGAGGGTTAGAAGCTTCCAGAAAAGATATAGAAACCGAGCAACTTGAGCTCAAGGTTAGCTTAACTGTATGGCAAGGGGTGTAGTGAGAGGCGCGAAAGAAGTAAAATCTTAGGTGGAAGAGGTTTATTTATTTATTTATTTATTTATTTATTTATTTATTTATTTGTGGCCACATTACAACAGGACAACTGTCCCACAAGTGCAATTCACCAAACCATACCAATACAAATATAACGCAACAATACAATGTAAAATTAGTTACAAAAAATGACTATAAAAATTATATAAACATGATAGTATGTGTGTGGTGTTATATGTATGAATGTATGAGTGTTATTTTGTATGTATATTTGAGTGACTGGTTGTGTGAGTGTGTAAAGTGTAAATATGAATGTGAGTGCACGAGCGACTGTAGACTAGTGAAGTTGATTATAATATTTCTTTTAGTTGCTTTCAAAGTGATGAATTTTACTATTGTGCAAATCTAAATGAGGCTTTTTCAAAAATAAAAGATTGCTGTACGTTGCCTGCAACCTTATAAAACAGGAATACTTGTGCACATCAATGCGGCTGGAGGCAAGATGAAACAGTTTATGAATTCGAGTGTTCCTTGGTGGCACATGGTAGTTAAATGACTCAATTATTAGAGGCGTGTCAAGCAGATTATTAGGATCTTTAAAGAGCAGAACAATGTCCATAAATTTCCTCCGGCTTTCAAGGGTACTTAGCTTTTTGTCAGAACACATAACTAGATAATTGACTCTGTGGTATTCCTTATTAGCCTTGAAGCACAAGTGTTTAAAATATCGTTGCTGCACGCTCTATATGACAACAATATTTGTGACATGGTTTGGATTCCAAATTCGGGTAGCATATTCAACTTGAGGCCTGACTAGAGGTTTAAGGCGGCTTATGTTCGTTCACTGAATGTGTCCACACAGTTCCGATTAAGAAATCCTAACATTTTATGCGCTTTAGGAACTATTTTTGATAGATGCTGATTAAACGACAAATTTGTCTCAAGACTTGTTCCAAGATATCTGATTTCATTAAGACGCTGAAGGATAGAACTATATTTACACAGGAATTAAAATGTAACTGTTTCTCCTTGTTTGTAAAATATATAGTGAAGCACTTAAACACATTAAGATTTAATAACCATGTTCGACACCATTCTGAAAGCGAATCAAGATCCAGTTGAAGTCTAAAGTAGTCCTTTTGATCCATGACAAGGAGATATAGTTTCAGGTCATCTGCATATAACAGACATTTTTCATTCCTTTTTTGCGATGGAAGAACATTTACAAAGAGAGTAAATAAAAGTGGTCCAAGAATCGATCCCTGTGGTACTCTAGACGTGACAGAAATGAATGAAGATGAACTTGCATCAATACCAACCGATTGTGTTTTACCAGTAAGACAGTCTCGTAGAAGTTCTATTATCTTTTCACAGATACCAAAGCTTCCTAGTTTATGCGCAAGGAGCCGATGTTTTTGTGTTTTTTAAGATTTGATCTCGCCGCCTCACACCAAATTTTTAATATAACCTCGCCGCCCTACACCTTTTTCAGGTATATAAGGAGGCGGTTGCGCGCGTGCCAGCCACTGTGACTTTAACCTTCGTGAAGTCACAGTCACCCTGATGATATCTGACGTAGATCAGACGAAACGTCGGTGGACGCCCAGTCTATGCACTGGTTCATCATTTCGACGCGGTTTAACCCAAGAACCTAGTATTATATACATACAACGGGCCGCGAAAACCTTCAACAATCCATATATTAATATATATCAATTATATTTATACTTTTTTTTTCGTTTTGTCGTCATTCACGAATTAAAAGGGGCCCTACTTCTATACAGCTACAATATGTGGCCGCTATCAAATCCGCGTTCTTCTTGTCACAGCATCAAAGACAAGTGTTGACCTGTATCTAATGTAGCGATAAAAAAGACATTGAAAACGCCGCAATTATTGTAATGTTTAGTTTGCATGACAGTTAAGTATAATGCATGGAAAATATTTTTATTATTTATTTAATTCATATATGTCCGGCGACATCATCCAGTCACACTGGGTTTTGGCTGTCAGTGTATCTGCCGTACTTTCTTATCAACAACACACAAATACGTGGATATTCTTTCAATACCATGAAAGCCAAATGGCTAGGATTCATCCTCGTGATTAGCTTACTTATCCAGGTATTTGTTTTATTTTATTCTTTAATCTCCTTTGTTCATATTATTTTGGGTAAAAAATATAAATTAATATTTATGTAAATGATGAAAATTTTAGACACTTTTAGACACTTTTGTTTCGACACAAAACTCCAGACATCAAATTACGAAAAACTCAGACGTCTTTGTCTATCTTTTATTAAATTGATTTATTTATCTTAATATCATGAAATTTATATTTAATCATTTACATTATTGTCTGTATTCATCTACGTCCACATATGGTGTTTAACCTAATTTATTGTTGTGTCATCGAACTTGACGTTTGTAATATTTGATGAAAACATATTTCTATTCAAGAGACAATGAACATGACTACATGACATGAAGCATTTTACTCTTGCTAACAGGGAAAGTTTTTATTTACACTTGATCTGGCAAATAACGAGTTTCAGATGGCTTAACCGAGCTATGGCGGCTTTGTGGGCTAGATGTGTCACGGTGTCATCTATATACAGTGATATTTGGCTGCAAGTTATTCAAGATTCGTAAAAGCTGTATTGTATTCGCGTTTGATAATCGATTTAATATGGGTTTTTAACGTATTCGAAAGGACACGGCCAAGAAGAGATTGCGTCGGGGCCTACAGGGTTGGCTTGGTCGCTTTGATTTAAAGTCCTCCACTGAAAATCAGTTACATAACTGAGTGGATAGACTCTAAATACAATTTAATTATTTATTTATTTAAAGATTAGATTTTAGCAATTAAACTGAAAAGCTTAGACCCATAATTATACAAGCATGTTTTAGAGTCAAGTATTTCAACACCTCGGATGAAGACTAACAGTTTTTTGTTAAACAAAATCTATTTCACCATATTGGAAGAACCTTAACAATACGAACTATTTATCTTTTAAACCCTTAGAAAAATCAGTGCGAGCAAATGTTTGTTCCTGGCTATTTAAAATTACTTCAACAAATGAACATTCTCAATGCTAAATTGGTATTGACTAAACTTAAATTCATTTGTGCACTTTTTACGTATAAGAAACAAGATTTTGTCACATTTTTTTTATTATGTAACATATTTGTCATAAACATCATTTAGAATAGACAGCAAACTAAAACTAAGATTTGGTCTACATACGTGCACACAAAATTATAATATACTGTTAATACGAAACCGATAATAGATTCCTACCATCTTCCCAATCATTCCTCAACCCAAAACAAGTCTCTCTCATTAATGGATTGTTTAATTTGTCAAATCCACCTAGTTATAATATCCAATCCTTCTTTTCTCTATTCCTCGATAACAGTTCAAACAATCTTCTTTAAATTCTTCATATTGCATTCGTTTCACGTGTCAAAACCATAATATGGTTCCATACTATTCCAATACGTGAGTTTCAAGAAGGCTATGGTGGCGCAGTACTAACTTTGGGCGACTTGTGGGCAAGGAATTCAATTTTAACATGGCTACGATAGGCGGATAGTAAGAAATTGCGTATTTTTCATCGCATACTCTGATAAGAAAGATTTGTACCACGCAGAACGTTAATAAATCGGATTAGTTAAGGTTCTTCCAGTAATATTGAAATACCTTTTGTCAGCCAAGAAAAGGTAGATCTATTTCTAAAACGTTGAAAGTGGCCAGGTGGTGTTGCCAATATACCTGCTTATACAAGGTCTCAGTTTGTAATTGTATTTTTTAAATAGCTTCAATTTCAATTGTTGAAACGTTAATAACGGATACAATGATACATATTCGATTGGTTTGAACAGCCAAATTTTATGCAGCTTTTAGAAATCTCCAATACAATTCACCCTTTGAACTTGTGTTTAGATGGCGTCAATGTATTTTTGCCCACCAGTCAGCCATGACAGTCGGTGTGACGTCATTTGAAACTCGCGCTTACGCCATCTTAAACTTTCAGCAATCAGTTCCCTCCTCATCGCACTACTTTTCAATTTAACAATTTTAGATACCCCGAATACACTTTTTAAAAATCTAAATATTTTAGTTTACTGTTAAATTAAATAACATTTCTTGAACACAAAATAAAATTTTTACACACTTTCAATACATCTCAACCCCATCTACAGAGTGCAGCGTTGGAAGAAGTGCAGGATTATGACGACGGTGGTCAATGCAACAACCTGACAATCAAGTCTATCCAGCTGTGGTGTACGCCCCCTAACGGGGCGGAGGCGGGGCCTTGTAAGGACGTGGAGGCGGGGACTACGGCGGTTCTATCCTGGAAGAAGAATGTGGCACCTAGGATGCAGGGTGCAGTGTTGGGCACTCTGGTCTGTAAGCCGCCGGGCGTGTGGACGAGGGTGGTAGAGACAGCTACTACTACTAGCGCCGGTACGAAACTTGGAAAGTAAATAACAATAAGAAACGTTTCTTTAGCATTCATCAGAAAGTTACAAACACTCCCAAAACACTTTTTCCCCTCTTATATTTTTTATTCGATTATTTATCTATCTATAAGGTGCATATTACATCAGAGTACAAATACTCCACAAGTGCAAATCATAGCGTAGCCTAATGGATAGAAAACATAAACTGAGAGACATTAAAATATACAATATACACAAAATAATACATTTAACTCATTAAACATTTGAAATTATCAATTTAAATGTGAAACTATCAAAATTAAATTCTAGTAGTACGATCTCCCCAGGAACTTTTGAGTTCCTTAAATATTAAAAGTTCATGTTAAAAATACCAAAAGCTTGAAAACTTTATACTCTTGTGAAAATAAAAAAGGTCGCTAAGTTTTATCCAATCATCGCGAGAAAAATAACGGTTCATTAATCTAGTTGACAATTCTTAAAAATAAAATGCTTCATAGTTTGTTTTTGACGTATTGGCTAAATCAGATTTGAAATGTTGTAACAAGGCGAGTTTTAACACCTCCAAGAGTGAAAGTCGAAACAAGGCACATAATACGTTCTTAGTTCGTTCCGAATCAGCCTTGTTGATTCTGGCGCTGTCCACTGGTGGATCGGTGTTTCATTCTAAAATATGCCGATCTCTTGTTGGTCATTGTTTGCTCGTCGATAGTGTCAGCGCCTACAGGGTTGGCTTGGTCTGCTTTAAATTTATAGTTCCCCACTGAAAATCAGTTGTGTGATTTAGTGGGTACTCTAAATATGACATATTTATTTACTTAAATAAATAGATAAACTGAACTGATCATCTTGAACGTTCCCCACAGGTCTTCCATATGAATCTATTTCCGGCTACGGATCTTTCAAGCTGGTGGAAGCTCAGACCGATGGAGATGGAGGGAACAAAACTTGTATCAAGGAAGGGGCAAGACAATTCATGCCGGGATCACTGGAGGAACTTAATGCTGTCTTCAAGAAACTTGTTGAACCCAGGATACAGGAACTCAATATAAATGGGCTTTTCCTTGGAGCCCGGGTCCGGCAGCAGACATACTACACTGATTTTGGTAAATATATAGACAGAATAATCGTTTGACTTGAAGAATACGTCTTTGACTTGTGTTTTTTGTCTAAAAAAAGGAGAGTCTTATCAAATACTGTAACAGGAATAGCTCAACTATTATTACGATATAATACCGGAATATAACATGGTGAAAAACCAAGGGTAATGGTGTTTTACTATTAGTTATCTCAAACCCGTTTGTTATCTCATATGAGTTATTAGATGGATGTAACGAGTCAGAGTGCGAGCAAACACTGTGTGTACTCATATAAAAACATCAAGAAATAAAGAATTTTCCAAAATAGGGAAATGTTCTTATAGTTTCACGTCAGGTTAGTCCCACTATTCCGGGAAATCAGAGAAAAAACCTACAAGGGAAAATAAAAACATAGTACCAGGGTAGTGAACATCA
>JAMZAV010013105.1:0-18011 GCA_024449915.1 Sweltsa coloradensis | reverse complement strand
TGCCCGGGCAAAACGTCATCAGAGTTGGCGTCCGTTCGGACTCCCAAAGGAGTGTTTACCCGTCCGGTGAACAAGTTGGTGATCCTCCCTCCTTCTTAGTTATCGTTTTGGCTCGGTCTTATAGTTGTAGTTCTTAGTTATTTCTCTTGGTCCTATCTAAAATATCCATTTTAGGTGGGCGGTTATGTTCGCGCCGTTCCCGGCGCTATTGTGGTAGTTATATTTTTCTCTTAGCTATTGGTATTTCTTGTTTCGTATTCATAAGTTGCACATATTGTTATCACCTGTTTGAATTTCTGCCTATCAGACGTCATTTCCTGGTTTTCTCGCGTTCGACTTATGCAAGTGCTTTGTCAAGGCAGTTCGCCTCTCGCCTTCACTCGATGAAGTGCAAAGTTCGTTTTCGTCTCAAATTCTCTCGCTCGCTACTCGCAACGCACGTGTCCGTTCTCCGGACATTGCACTCACTGTACGTACTCAAGTGCGTAGCCGCCTGCCGCGTCCGTCTTGGAATACAACGACGGGTTTCCGAGCTGCAGTCCTTGGTTCGACTTGCCTTCCAGGCATTCTCTAATTTCCTACTCACCTTCCAAACTCGAGTTTCTTTATCCCTGTTCTCTCTCGCGGTGGGCTTAACATCTCGCCCATCGTACTTACCTCTGCACTGCCTCCTTCAAAATCGTGTTGATGTCATCACTACATGAACTTTAAAGATGCAATTTATTGAAAGTGATTGATATTTCTATGTATAATGAGGTGTATCGTGACGATACTTAAGTGTCGCTATATTGAGTAATAAATGGATTTTAAGGCTACGGTTTAAACAGCGTACTTCACATCACACATAATTCTTTCGATGAGAGATTAAGTTACACATAAAGTAATAGAGAGAACGTCCGAAAGGGCGAAAGTCACGTTGCGACGAGCTTATACTAGATGCCTGACATGGATGGACATGGGAGCGGTGGAAAATATGTACAAGGCTCCGGCTCCCTATGCTACAACACAGAGACGGAGAAACCTGCTGTGTTCCGATGTCCATGTCGGGCATCTAGCACGAGTTAAGACTTATTGTGTCTTGCTGAACAAAATAATATCATAATTTATTTCACTAAAATACTCCAAAAAAACACCACTTGATGTGAAAAAAACAACAAAAACCTACAAAAGTAACGTTTCTATTTTAAAATATAAAGGACTATCAACCAAAAAGGATTTTCCCAAAAAGTAGAAAAAGCGGGGATAATAATTTAAACCGTAAAGCCTTGATTAAACATAAATAGTTACATGTTTCTATAATTATTATATGTTTACTTACTATGCTAGGGCCCCAAAGGGGAAATTTTTTTTCCAACGAAAGCTTTTTCCACTTTTTTTTAAAAATGTTTAATCAATAAAAATCTATAAAAATTATGTAAATTTTTTTTAAGGGGGGCCTTAGTTCCCCTAATATATCTCTTTTTTGTTTTAGGAAATATGAGCAATTAGAAACATAGTAGGCTAAAGGAGGCTGAAGGAAAAAAAAATACATTTTAACATTTATTTTTTTTTCTTTTCTATTTAGGTTGTTTTTTAAGAGAATTTCAATCTTTTTAGGTTGATACCATCAGGGGCATCATGATGTAAAACGTACAAAAATTTAAGGTACATACTTCATTTTTTTTTACCTACACAGTCTTTTATATATGTATTATGGGCCTAGCACACACAACTTGTCTGATTTTTTAAAGATGTTATAAACTAAAAATATTGAAATGTAAAGTACAGTCTCCACCCTGACATGATAGAAGCGTTCAGCAAGATTCATGTGACACATTAGATCATTTTTTCACCAATCTGGCCCCCAACATCGATTTTTTTTTGTGGGTACAAAACTGTCACTTCTTTAAAGATATTTCATTTTTTTACAATCACTTTACAGAGACCAAAATGTGAAGAAACACATACCGGGTACTGCACAAATTGTAAATGTCACAACTTATCACCAATTGGGTTTTTTACGGGGGAAAAGTCCATTATTTTCCCACAACTTTGCTGACCACATATGACATTCGTAGCTGCATTTGATGGAAGTCCCAAAAGTGTCTTGCCCTCCCCAGACTGTTCAAAGGGATATACAGTACAAAAATTTTACTGCCACATAAGCAAATACATTAAAAAGTCACTTTTAAAGTCTTGCTAGCAAATTTTCTCTACCCCCAAACCCACTTTAACACGCTTTTAAAATTTTATTATTATTATTATTATTATTATTATTAGAAGTAGTAGTAGTATAGTTTTGGGCCGTTTTTAAACAGCTATAAGATTTTTTTTCGCTCAAAGATTAGTTAGCTAGTTTTTATTTGGGAAAAGGGGGGCACAAAACATAAAGTTATCACCCCATCAAATTTTCTGTTTGCAAAAATATATAAATTTTCAAATTGAATTTAAAACGTTTATTTTACGTAAAAATTAAAACATTATCGCTTGTCGTGGAGTTGTCTGAAAAAATTTTCCCTTGGGGAAAGGTTTTTTTTTTTTTTTTTAATTTAAAATCTTCTCTATCACTACTATTTTTTTGTACATTTTCTAAAACGTTTTAAATGTTAAAATTTTCCCCACCTCAAAAAAATGGGGGGATCTTCACCTTTTAAAAGATACCCTGAGTAGGTATGTGTGCCCGTTCTTAAACAGCCAACTACTTCTTCACGGCGAGAGGAGCGACGGAAGAGATCCAGGCTGCCGTGCCATTTTTGTTTTGACGTAATTTATTTTTTTCAATCTTTTTCCCCGGGAATTTGCCTTTGCCTTTAAGCTTTTTTTTAAAAAGCTTTTAAATCTGAAGAATGATTAGCTACGGCTATGCTGCCCGTTCCCTGATTTTGCACATTTTCTGCTTTCGTACTAAGATCCCGCAATGCCCAGGGACCCAAAAAAATACTACAGACTTTTTTTTTATGGGAAAGATTTGTAAGTATAATCTAAAATTTGGAAATTTGGGGAGATTTGGGTTTAAATTTCAGACTTTGAGGAGAGAGGTTCTTAACGTCGGGGGGTAGTCAAAGAGAAGGGTTTTTCCCCAGACGCGACCCAGAGCTCGCAATTGTTTTCGGGGAGAAAAACTCCCAAACCCGGGGCCCAAACCCGAGAAGGTTGCGAGTTGGAATTTTGATGGCCCAAATAAAATTAAAATCCACCACGGACAAACAAATCAGAATTAAGTATTTACACTCAAACATCCATTCAACTTGTTATGAATACTAGAACGCAAATTTGGGGTCAAGTTTGTGTCCAGGTGGGGTAAAACTCTTCGTAAAAAAGCGATAAAGCAAAATTGGAAAATGCCAAAAAATTTGCGTTCATCTCCGAAAGAAAATTAAAATACTAAGCAGTGTCGTAGAAGATTGGCAAAGAATTCCCCTCGCTGCATGTAATACAAGGATTTGAAAAAAAAAGTTAGTTTTTTAGTTGTTATTGGGGTTTTTAAGGGCACACAACCTAAGGTTATCAGTGCCCTTTCTCTTAAAAAAGGCATGTTTTTTTTAAATTTTATTTAAGTGGTTGATTTCGGGTTTAAAAAAATTGGTTATTTCTCGATTCATCAGATAAAATTTTTTTTAAATTAGGTTTTATTTTTAAAATCTTCCTCTTCCATGTGTTGGGGCATTCTACAAAAATGTGCTAACAGTTAAAAATCTCCCCACACTGCTCACAGGTGGTGGTTTTCCCCTTTTTAAAAGGATCCTTGGAAAAAGGGGGGTTTTTCCAAGCGTAGACGGGTCAGAAAAACCTCTTCGCGTCGAGAAGAGCCCTTTGAAGACCAAAATTTGTTAAAAATCCCCTTTTATTTCGCGAAGCTTATTATTTTGCATGATATGCCTTTTTTCGCCCCTTTTTTTTAAGTTTAAGTTAAAAAATGTTTTAAGATCAGGCGTTACGACAAATTGGCAACAATTTGTTCTTTGTTGCAAGCTTCTTTGGCACTTTGGTCGGCGAGATCATTTCCTAAAAACCAAATGGCTCACCCAAAAAAAAACTATTGTTTTTGTTTTGCACCAAGTTTGGCAGTTAAGGTGTATTTTACTAACTAATGGGTTGTATGAAAATTTGGCCAATACCCTCTGGGAACTTAAAAATCCGTGCACACTAAAAATTTGGAGTCCTTTTTATAAAGGGAAACAGGAGGCTTTGGAATTGCAAACAGTTTCTGCATGTAGACGCTGTTATGGAGTGATTTTTAAAACTGAAGTTGTTGCTCTCCGTTGTAAAGGCAGAGCCAATGTAGTTATTTTTTAAACCGTTGTAAAATATTTTTGAAATCTTTGTAAGTTGTATCGGATTTCTTTTAAAAAGTGTTTGATTTTGTTGTTTGATGGGGTTGTTTTTTATATTTTGTCAGCGGGTTTTTTATGCAACTGGTTGATTAAGTGCCCAAAGGTGGTTTCCCCCATTGATTTGTAGAAAACGGGGGAAGGTTTGGAAAGGGGCTTGCGTAACCGGGGGGCGGATGCCCGGGTCTTGGGGCCCTTTCATTGAATTCAACCGTTTTTGAAATGGGGGGTAAAAAAACTTTTTATAGCGGGTTTGTAGGGGCCCTTTTAATGAGGCAATTAAAATTTAAGCATTAGGTACTTCTTTAGAGGACAAAGAGGGTTTTGCAGACTCACATAGAAGACGGAAATAGGGCTCGTACAAAAAGCTCCTGGGGATAGTCTTATCCCCGGTGTGGTGAACTGTATCCAAAGTTTTTAATTTAAAAGAAGGCCACCCAAAATCATAAAAAAAAACTGGCAAAATCTAACTTGGAGCGGATGAGGAGCGTATAATGTAAAAGGGTAGACGATCGTCCCAATTATATTGCTTAGCACTCGAGAAATTTAAAAGCTTTTAAAATTTGGGTTCGTAGTGCTGGAAGGGGCTTCCACGAAAAACTTTTTATCAAATAACATTCCCAAAAAATCGTGCAATTTCGGAAATGGTAAGGCATGGCTTCCCCCGTGCGTGGGTTAAGGATATCCACGCCGAGGGTAAAAAGCCACATGTGGTTTTAGTTTGAGAATTTATATCCGTTTCAGCGCCATCTCTCAAAAGGGGCTTTATGTTTATTGTAGTTGAGTTCAAACGAATCAAATACGAATCGGAATAAATGGAAAAATCATCTACAAAAGTATGATTTGGCTTTTTTTTATGTGAGGGAATACTGTTTATAGATATGCAAAACAAACAAAACTTAAAAATGATCCCTTTTGGGAAATCCTTCTCTTATAAAAAAGGGCTAATAAAAAATTTCCAAATTTGAACTCTAAAAAAACTATCAGTAAAAATTTTAAATAAAAATCGGGAGGTGCCCTTTAAAAGCCCCCGGTAGTAAAGTTTTTAAATGCCTATCTCCATGCCCACGTAAGCTTTTCCAAATAAAGAAAAGGGCCACTACTGTTGTTTTGTTTAAAAAAAGCATCTTATATACCCCTTTCCCAATGACAAGGTACATAACCGATCGTCCTTGTCGAAGCCAGATTGTTCTGGGGCAAGCAGCTTGCGGCTCTCCCCAAAAACCACATTTTTTTTTATTGATCATACGTTCGAGAAGCTAAAACAGGCAGCTGTGGTGAAATTTGGCGATAGTTACAAGTTTGCTTTGTCTTTTCCTGGTTTTAGATGGGTTGCTATGGCTTCCCCCCGGAGTTAGGAAATGCTTCTTTTAGCCCAACGGTTTTGGTGTTGAGAATGAATTTTTGAGATTTGGGGGATAGGGCGTTTGATCATCTCGTTGTGAACGTCATCAGGACCCGGGGCAGAGTTTTTTTAGGCCCTTTTTCTGCGGTATGAAAATTTCCCCTTGGGTAAAGGGCCCGGTTTTATGTTTTTTTTTTGGCAAAAATTTAAATGAATGGGTATGATTTTTTCACAGGGTTTGTTCTTTAGGAATTTTGGGAGTAGTGCTTGGGGTGGGGACTTTTCTAGGGGGTTTTTCCAAAGGAACGCAGTCTAATTTAGATGTCTTTTAAAAAATTATCATAAAAATCCCGGGGGGACTAAAAAAAGTATTCCTACCGATATCTTTTTGATTTTGTCCCAAATTTTTTCTGGGGGGTTTGACAGTAATGGACGAGACGTATTCTTCCCCAAAAACGTTTCCGAATCACGGATTATAGATCTTGCTTTGGGCCCCAAATTTTTTTAAAAGACTCCAATTTAAATTTTTTGGAAAATTTATTTAAAAAATTTCAGAGCTTTACGCCGTTTTTTTATGGCTTCTTTGCATTCGGCGTTCCCCAAAGGGAACTGGTAAGCGTCTAGGGTGTATGGGGTTTGCGGGATTTTGGATTTGGGCGGAGATAATTGGTAAGTAAAATAATTTTCTTCGTTGAATGTCTCATATTTTTTTTACAAAAACGGCTATTTCTCAAATGCTGGCCAGTCAGCCCTCTTGATTTTCCCCTTAGGACCTTTTTTCTTGGTTCTCCCTGGTGGTGATCTAACCAGATAGGGGAAATGGCGCTTCCACTTAAAACTGGGAGGAAAAACCCCCTCAATATCAAATAAGAGGGAAGAGAGATATAGTAAGATCAAAAGCTGAGTAGGAACCTTGGCAGTGCTAAAAAAGGGGTTGGGGCCCTGTTGTAAAAGATTTTGGTTTCGAGTCGTTAAAATTTTTTCGATTAAAAAATCCCCGTGGGTTAGATGAGGCGTTGCCCCCAAAAAATGGTGAGTTTTAAAATCTCCCAGTAAAATGAAGGACGTGGTAATTTTTGTAAAAGGTTATTGACAGATTTTTTTGAATCCGGGGGAGCAGGTACAGATTGCATAGTGGACAGCTAGGAGGCAACTCTGACAGCAACTGCCCGCGAGGTGTTGCGAGGGCAACATTTTGAGTATAACATCGGTAGATAGTAGCTACTCCTCCTTTTTGGGTCGGTCTCCTGAGGTGTCATCATTTTTGTAAAAAGAGTAATTTCAAGTCTAGGATTGTCTGTACATTTAAAAGGTTTTTTTTGCAGACCTAAAATGGCTGGGGTGGTTTTTTAGACTAAAAGTTTTAATTCTTCAGAACGGGTGAAAAACCCCTTACGTTCCATTGCATTAAAACGTCCATTTTAAAACTTTAAAAACTTGGTTTTTAAAATTTAAAAAATTAAAATTTTTGTTTAGATTTTTTTCTAGGGTTTTTAAGGTTCTGTTTTGGGGTGAGAGTTCTTTTTATAAAATTTGGGTACTCTAGAATTAACAGTATTGGCTGATCGTCCAATCTCATGATCATGGAGATCAGACACGTTTTCATCGACTAAATCCAATTCATTCGTTGTTTCCTTTTTTGTTTTTTTAGCTTTAGACTTTGTAGTGAAGTTTGAGGTTTTGATTTTCCGCTGTTTTTTCCCTGTCGGTTTTTTTTTTCCTTGGGTAGAGGACTTTTTTTAGGCCCTAGTTCTTTTATAAGTTGGTTTTGTTCTGCGATGAAAGCAGCTTGGATCAAACTGTTTTGGAGGCTTTCAATTCTGGTCTTCAATTCGTTATGGTTTTCAAAAATTCTGAGTATGTTCCCGGGTTTAGCAGTGTTATTCATGTAACTTGTTGAGAAACAGTACCCCATCCTTAAAAGGTGTCCTGGTTTCTGACAATCTCAGCAAAAGGATCTTTTAAAAAATGGGGCAGACATGCTCAGGTTTTTTTTCTAGCCTCGAAGATTGGAATTTTTCCGCAGCCGGATCTTTTGTATTGCATCTTTTTCCAAAAACTTGGGGCACTTGAGTGAAGCGCCCGGGGGACGCCATTACAATTTATACAAAAATTTTGGATTTTCAGGGCTCTGTTTCCCTGTGATTCTTGTGCACAGTTTCACGCAAAATGCTTTTCGTTACGTTTTTTTGTGAATGGCCAAACCCTTGGCAATTGTACAGCGCAATGGGCTGGCACATAAGGTCTAACCGCAAGTTTAAAGGGATCCCGCAAATATGTCTTGGGTGGAGTGGGGGTTCCAAAGTAAAAATAAATAGGGCGGGGACTTCTTCGTTTTTCGCCCCTTGTTTACCTTTTTTTGTACATGGTATACTCTGTTACCAACTGTGACTCGTCCCTTTCCTTAATTTTATTCTTTACAGTTAAATAGATCAAAACACCGAATTTCCCCCCTTTTATGAATTAAAAGTATATGGCTTTGATCTCAACAGGGATTTCTCCCGGACGTGACCCTTGAGCAGCGTCTCTGATTGTTTGTCAGATATTGTTTCTATAAGAAGCATTCCACTTCTCAACTTTTTCACAGATTTTATGCCCGTGGCAACTCCTTCAATTGCTTTACGTATATAAAACGGTGACACAGTTTCAAAATTCTTATCTTCTTCATTTCGTTTCACGATCAAAAATTTTGGCATGGAACCAATGGTTTTTGTCGTCTTTTTCAATATTTTTTCATCATCTTCATCTCCTAGGCTTCTTTTACTCATAGTTAAGGAGGGGACAACCCACAACAATTGCTTGGAATAGGACTCAACTAACCCATGTTGGTTCTACCACATAGGGCCTTGTAAACTCAAGAGTCGACCCCATGGGGCAGCTAGTGACCCATGAGGTGGAGCCTTATAGATTTCCATTACATCAAGCGGCGTGTAGGAAAGTGCCAATTTCACGTCCGGATGCCTACAGGCGCAATCGGTCTTCTAGCACCGCACGCAGAACGGTCTGCAGCCCAACAGACCGTCCACATACGGTGGGCATACAACCGACGCAACCTGCAGACAAGCCCGTAGCTGTCAGAGCCCTCAATTGACCAGGTCATTACCTTTATCGTACCGGGTCGTCATCGATAGTGGCCAGTGGATAAAATGGGAAGGAGAAAGGATATTGGCTGGGATTGGTTAGACTGGGTAGGGACGGTAGAGTGGTTGTTGCAGAAAAGGCCGGCAAGTATGAGGAAGAAAAAAGTGAAAGAAGGAAATAAATATGAGTAAGGCTGTGTGAATGAAGAAAGTTGTGATAAAAAGTTGCGCGAGAGCTCTCTCTGCAACACGCACCCCAACCGGCCAGAGCTCGCCTCTAGATTCGGGAAGTAATATACTACCCTTCATACTAGCTGATGTTTGCGAGTTGGACTTTTTCTCTTGAATCGCCTTTTACGATTAGCAGAGCCATGCTCTGGGCCTATTCTACCCCGGGCCCAGACGGGGATTGAACGAAAAGCATATGGTGTCAGAAAACGGAATAGATTTGCTTTTAAAAAGTCTTTCTTTACCAGATGAATGTAACAATTTGTTTACCCGTTATTTATTGTTATTGTTATTGTTATTGTTATTATTATTATTATTATTATTATTATTATTATTATTATTATTATTATTATTATTATTATTATTATTATTATTATTATTATTATTATTATTATTATTATTACTTTAAGCATTACTTTGACAAAAAATATAAAATTCTTATTGACCACAAGCCTTCAACTCGAGCCAAAAGTGCAGGAATTTACCAGTTACCACCCTTTAACAATAAATATGGGAAGAGATCGTTAAGCTACTCTGTACCTTTATATTTTAATAAGATTCTTCCAGAAATTAAAGAATTAGATTCATTTAGAGATATAAAAATTAAATTAAAGACATATTTGCTTCAAAACAATATTATAGTTGAGTGAGGAAATTGTGGTTATGTGATTTTTATATTTTATGTTTTTCAGGTATTTATCAATTTTCTTCTATTCTGTTCATTCATAAATTTATTCATAGTGTCAAACTTTATATAATTATCACATTTTATTGTTTAGACTCACAGTCGGTAATTTCAATAAATCAAATTTCAATTATATTAGGTTAAGTGTTCAGAAGTGAATAAATCCTTATCTTTAATAAACATAGTTCCACAGATAAGCTGCATGCGCAGTTTGTGGAAGGTCGAATGTATGAAATATGTAAGGTTATGGAAGAAATGTATCTACAATACAATAATAAATATATTATTATTATTATTATTATTATTATTATTATTATTATTATTATTATTATTATTATTATTACTTTAAGCATTACTTTGACAAAAAATATAAAATTCTTATTGACCACAAGCCTTCAACTCGAGCCAAAAGTGCAGGAATTTACCAGTTACCACCCTTTAACAATAAATATGGGAAGAGATCGTTAAGCTACTCTGTACCTTTATATTTTAATAAGATTCTTCCAGAAATTAAAGAATTAGATTCATTTAGAGATATAAAAATTAAATTAAAGACATATTTGCTTCAAAACAATATTATAGTTGAGTGAGGAAATTGTGGTTATGTGATTTTTATATTTTATGTTTTTCAGGTATTTATCAATTTTCTTCTATTCTGTTCATTCATAAATTTATTCGTGTCAAACTTTATATAATTATCACATTTATTGTTTAGACTCACAGTCGGTAATTTCAATAAATCAAATTTCAATTATATTAGGTTAAGTGTTCAGAAGTGAATAAATCCTTATCTTTAATAAACATAGTTCCACAGATAAGCTGCATGCGCAGTTTGTGGAAGGTCGAATGTATGAAATATGTAAGGTTATGGAAGAAATGTATCTACAATACAATAATAAATATATTATTATTATTATTATTATTATTATTATTATTATTATATTATTATTATTATTATTATTATTATTATTATTATTATTATTATTATATTATTATACTAGGAAAAACGCTTAAGTCCCGCCGCGTTGTTGGATGAGCGTAATTGGTGCATTGAGCTGCCATGTGTTACGCGGATTTCTGTTGTTCTGTGCAAAAATCATTACTTAGTCGAAGATTTTTTTTTAAATTAAATAAAATTAAATAAAAATTAATTTAATTTTTTTAATTCATCGTAATTTTAAAAAAATAAAAAAATCGTAAAATTGCAATTTTCATAAGAAATAATTATTCGATTGCACTCAAATTTAACACGAGTACATTAATTCATAATATTAAGGTTCTGTGTAAAAATCATTACAATAGGATAAAGCATGTAGGTGTAATAAGTCAAAGAATTGTTTTAAAAAAGAAAAAAAAACGTAAAATTTCGATTTTCATGAGAATAAATTTTTCGATTACGCTCAAATTTCACACGAATATCTTAATTCATAAAATTAAGGTTCTGTGAAAAAATCATTACAATCGAATAAAGCATGTAGGTGTTAGAGGTCGAAGAAATTTTTTAAAAATCGAAAAAAATCGTAAAATTGCGTTTTTTATAAGAAAAAATTTCCCGATTGCGCTCAAAAACGTGGCAGTTCTAAGTTCAGAGATTTCGAAGACCTCCATAAAATTTCATCGCAATCGGAGTATCGGTTTAGCCGGAATCGTGTTAACAGACACACAAAAATACAAAAAAAAGAAAAAAAAAAAAAAAAAAACATTCCGGATTTTTTTCTCCAGTGTAGTGAAATGGAATCTTCGCTTCGCTCGCTACGCTCGCTACGCTCATCCAATTATTATTATTATTATTATTATTATTATTATTATTATTATTATTATTATTATTATTATTATTATTATTATTATTATTATTATTATAGTTATTATTATTTTATTTTTCTTCTTTTCTGCTCTCCTTTGCACCACCGAGCTTATCTCGAGCCAAGATGATGCGAGAGTGCACCTAGCGTGGGGACCCAACGGTGGTGGGGAACGACAGAACTCAGAGGCTGAGGACCTTCCGCACGATGTTGCTTGTACCAAGGATTGCAGCCTTCTGCATGACACGAACGTGCTTGTCCTTCACTTGGAGCTTCTCCTTTGCCGCTGACCACTCCTTGGTGACCAAACCGTTGACGGAGAAGACGACAGGAACGATTAATGTATGAAATATGTAAGGTTATGGAAGAAATGTATCTACAATACAATAATAAATATATTATTATTATTATTATTATTATTATTATTATTATTATTATTATATGTTCATTCGCTTGATCAATATAGCAGGAATAAAAACTTTGAGTTGGAAAACGTTGAAGAAATCGATGAGGAGGTGGTCGAAAATATTGTTCTTAATTTAGCTGGGAAATTAGACATTGAACTGGTAGCAGACGATATCGAGGCAGCTCATCGGTTGCCTACAAGGAACAAGGCTCGACCTCCGCGGATTATCGTTCAGCTTGCAAGTCGCAAGAAGCGAGATCGATTGAACGCAGCTAAGATTGAACGTAATCAAATAGTTATTTCTTATGAAAATTGCAATTTTACGCTTTTTTCGTTTTTAAACAATTACGCTTATCCAACAACGCGCCTGAAAAAGCGTTTGCGAAGCTTCCTAGTAATTATCATTGCTTATTATATAATAGCTTTTGGTCTGCTTACATTTTCTCTTGTAATACAGTTTAAAAGAAAATGCAACACTGTATACTATAGTTTAACTTTTTACCAACTGAAACAAAAAGATATGAACATCTCTAAAATGACGTCATTTAATTTTGGTTGCATAAACCTATTTAATAAGTACCGTTATCTTATGAACGTACATCATTCTGCATCGCATAGGACACCATTTATGCACCCGCCTCGGCCTATATCAACTACAGGAACAAAATTTCGAACGTGTGCTTCAAAAAAGAAACGGCTTGAATAGCATAATAATTTGGTGCACCCATTTAAAAAAATATACTGTACACAATTTGTGTAATAAACTGAACACAATTCAAACACATCCAAAATAGTTGAAAGGCGATACAGATAGGCCACAGAGCAAGCGCATAATTGAATGAGCGAAGCGAAGATTCCATTTCACTACACTAGAGAAAAAAATCCGGAATGTTTTTTTTCTTTCTTTTTGTATTTTTGGCTGTTTGTTAACACGATATCGGCTAAACCGATATTCCAATTGCGATGAAATTTTCTGGAGACCTTTGGAATCTCTGAACTTAGAACTGCCACCTTTTTGAGTGCAATCGAAAAATTATTTCTTATGAAAATTGCAATTTTACGATTTTTTTCGATTTTGAAAAAAAAAATCGACGAATAACATCTACATGATATATTCGAATGAAATTATTTTTTCAGATAACTTTAATTTTATGACTTAATATATTCGTGTGAAATTTGAGCGCAATCGAAAACTTATTTCTTATGAAAATCGCAATTTTACGATTTTTTCGATTTTTAAAATTTCCTCGACTTATAACACCTACATGCTTTATCCGATTGTAATGATTTTTTTACAGAACCTTAATTTTACGAATTAATATATTCGTGTGAAATTAGAGCGCAATAAAAAAATTATATCTCTTGATAATGGCAATTTTACGACTTTTTTTAATTTTCTAAATTTCTTCGACTTATAACATCTACATGCTTTAACCGATTGTAATAATTTTTTACATAACCTTAATTTTATGAATTATATATTCGCGTAAAATTTTAGCGTAATTAAATAATGAATAATTGAATACGTACGTTTTTAAACAATTACGCTCATCCAACAACGCGAGTTACTACAATTCAGTCAAGTCGATTTGCTGTTGTATCTTTAGGTGGTTATTCCCTCCAAGCATCAAGTTCTTCCGTGGCGCAACGGTTAACGGCTTAGCTTACAGATGGAGAGGCGTGCTGCTGGATCGAGTTCGAGACACTTACACTTGAAATTTTATAACAACCTGTAATTTACATGTGTTAAATATCCACCTACAGGCAATCGACTGATGTCAGAGCTGGAGACAATAAAGCTATGATATAATACTGATATTTTATCAATCAAACTTTTTATTTTAGGTTTTACGCTTACATATTTAGCTCACAGATCGCGCTACGGATGCTACGTTAGATATTGTCAATGGACGGGCATAGGCAGGGGATCGGCCGGGGACCGTGCGGGCGTGGACAGGGTGAGAGTGTACGGTTAACGGCCGGGCACCGGCCGGGCATCAAGCGGTTTATAAACAACGGGGCACGCACGGGCTATGGCCGGGGCAGCTACTGGTAGCCCGTGCGGTCCCCCGTCACGGCCGAGGGGACACTCCTAGGCGGGACCCGTACGAGCAGCCCGAGCGGGCACCGGCCGGTACATCACATTTGTGTTTGCTGGGTACTCGGTGATACGGCGAAAGAACATGTCATAAATAAAATTAAAACTCAGTTTTTCACACTCATGATCGATGAGTCCACAGATGAGGCCACACTAAGACAGATGGTAATAATGGCTCGGATGTTTGGCGCCGACAAAGTCGAGACATATCTGTACGAGGTTGTTGCTTTTCAAGGTGCAGCAACAGGCGAGAACCTGTTTAATTTCGTCAACAACACATTTGAGCGTGATGGTATTTCGTGAAAGCAGTGCCTAAGTATGTCATCGGACGGCGCCCGTGCGATGGTCGGAGAATTTAACTCGGTTCTCTCGCGCATTTAAGTCCAACATGGCCTTGTTTGGTTCCTGCACTGCACGTGCCATGTTGCGCACTTGGCGGCCTCTCACGCTTGCCATGAACTTCCGATCACATGTGAGCAATTCATTCGTGATGTTGTGCCATCTAGTATGTAGGAAAAGAGTTTAAGCCACAAAACCTTTCGCTCGATCGGTATTAGCAGTCATTTGTTTTACCCAAATATAAAACCGCCTCCTTCTTTGAGCATTAGTGGTCTATATGCCACTTCCCGCCTCCATTTCGATTCGAACTAGCCAATCAGGAGCGCATTTTTTTCTTTCTTTAAAGATGGCTGTCATAATGTTTGACAAGTCAATGTCATTGTGTTATAAGGTTAAATATAACAGTATTAAAGTCTATCCATCCTTGAGGTACAAAGTGACCATCGGCGGACGAGACCGGGATCGGTCGTCCCGTCTATTGTCTGCATTTTTCCAAATCCATCTTTTATGGCGTGATCAAACTTGGGAGCGAACATGGGTTTGTTTCTACCTGCCTTCGCCCATTTCAAATCTATTGTGATGAAAATAATTTATTCAGCAAAATATTTTTTTTATAATTGCAAATATTTCATAACGTGGTTCAAATGTGTAGCTTGAGTTATGAAATGTGTTTTTTTTCCTAGTGTCTACGATCAAAACTGACTGAAATACATAAATATTATTATATAATTATATAATATTATCAAAATATGTTATAGAAGCATTATCCGTAACTCAGTCAGTTTTTATCGTAGAATTTCGTCCAAAAAAATGAAATTCAAGACGCACGCTTATTATTTCAACAACGTTATTAGATATTTGCAATTAAACAAAAAAATCAATAAATTAATTAATACAGCAGGTATAAAACCCTCAGTTTCTAGGATGGTCTATTTAACGTCTACACGCGACAACCCTTAGCAGCTGCCTCATACCCATACCCGACGCGTCCGTCGATGGTCACTTTGTACTTCATGGATAGATAGACTTTAGTTAGTTAGTTATTAGGGTTTAAGGGCACACAACACTAAGGTTATCAGTGCCCGTATTCTCTTATATGATGACATGTTATTTTTAAATCTTATTGTACAGCTGTGTTGATTTCAGGTATTTAAAAACATTGGTTATGTTCTCAGATTCATCAGATAAAATTTCTTTTAAATTAGGTTTTAGTTTAAAATCATTCCTCTCGTCCATGTGTTGAGGACATTCTACTAAAATGTGCTTAACAGTTAAAATCTCACCACACTGCTCACAGGGTGGTGGGTCTTCACCTTTTAAAAGGTATCCTTGAGTGAGATGTGTGTGTCCAATGCGTAGACGGGTCAGAACAACCTCTTCGCGTCGAGAAGAGCGCCTTGAAGAGATCCAAGGTGTTACATCGCCTTTTATTTCGCGGAGCTTATTATTTTGCATGATATGCCATTCTTCGCACCACTTTTCTTTAGTTTAAGTTTAAATAATGCTTTAAGAGGGTTCACCACCCTTTTGATAGTTAGTAAATAGCGGTTTGCTCGGCCAAGAAGCATCCTACGTATATACAATTTTGCAAACTTGTCAATAAAGCATACATGGACGTTCCAACAGTCATAGATTTTCAAAATTTTGACTTGATCAGCCAGAAAAAATTCACGAATATAGTCAATTTTGGACTTTTTAACAAAATTGAAATTCGTGAAATCTAATTTATTTTTTATAAATTATTTCAAAACAAATTTTAGGAATGTGTTACTATAGAAACCTTTATTTCCACTTTCTTGATATGTTCAAAATTTCTAACAACTGTGATGTCATTCAGCCGAGCAAACAGATTGATTGATTGGATATTGCTTTACGTCTCATATTTATGCAACTTGGCTAATCGAGACGAAGGGAGGGACGTTAGGGATGACGCGGGGGGACAAGGGGTGGACAGGCCTGTGCTGGTCAGAACCAGCCACAAGCATATGGGGAGGGCAGGGGTTCCCCCACGTCGTGGTCGTCTCCGTCTGTGTCATCATCCGTCCGTGTTGTCTTTGTCGTCGCCGTCGGGGAGGTAGTCAAAGGGAAGGGGTTCCCCGACGACGACCCAGAAAATTGCCCACATAAGTGGTTGTGTTAGCCTTTAACAACCAAAGAGGGTGTACACAAAAAAGGGGGAGGACAGCGAGAGAAAGGTATCCGGCTAGTTTAATGCGTTCATCGATGGTTTAAATGTCCAAGTTTGTAAGGTGGCATTCCTAGCTTTACACAGTATAAGCAATGGCAGGTTGATAAGTATCTTTGATATGAGGCCACATCAAGCAATGTAGGAATGGATCAGAGGGGGCTGCATGAAAACAAGTCAAATCGGATTGAAGAGACAAAGAGCGTTCCCACATAAATAAATTTCCTATCTTGGAAGGCTGTGGAGATATTTAAAACTACTCGGGACGTCCATCAACAGCTAGTAAAAACCACGTACCACTAGCGTGCTTGAATTTAGAACAAAAATATGATACACCACGGCCAATAAAAGCTGCCAAATTGAGGGACCTCAAAAGTATTCTGGAATGTGTCCCCACACACACAATAAACCAAACACATGCAGCAGAAACAAAAGCCAACGCAATGCACCTTGCAGGCCGAACAAGAAACCAACAGAGATCATCGACAAAACACGTCCGCCTGCGACAAGAACAAGAGCCCGACTGCGAGGCGAGGGTTCGCTGTGTGTACTGAAACATGCATAGAAGTAAGTCAAAAGGTGCGGGGCGGCGAGGTCATATCGATATTACACGTCAAGTGCATTAAATTATTCAAAGTCGTATTGATGACAGTCGTACAAGAACTCTTAAGATGTAGAATCATTGGTTGAAAGCGAAGTTTAAATGTGTAGTGAGGTTCATCGTGATCATCATTCTCGCAGTTATTACCATACCCATGAATTTTACTGTCATTACGGACCAATTGGAACGCGTCGCATTTCTCGTCACAAACAACACCTGCATGTAGATTGAAAGAAAGCAAAAAGTATACATAGTCAGTAGTACAGATAATCATAACATTATTAACATTACTGTTCTCATCCATCCACACAGTTTATCCATTCATAAGCATAACAAGTCTCAACATATTATTTTATTTCATCATTCAAGGATTAAATTTGAAGGTTAATTTAAAACTGATGGTTGAGCTCCAGCAAAAATGCAATGATTTAGTGTTTAATGTGTTTTAAGGTACCTTACCTACGTACGTAAAACAGTATTTTGTACGTGTTATTACTAATCATTCAACATCATAAGATAACATGGAACAGTCGGTAATCATCGAACAGGCTAGGCCCTAGCAAGTATGCAGATCAAAACTAGCAGAAAACAAAAGGGAAAGAGATCACAGGCTAGGCCCTAGCAAGAGCGCTTGACGCCATTAGTCAAAATGGATTATCAGATCGATAATTGGAAAATTGCATTTGATTGGATTGGATATTGCTTAACGTCTCATATTTATGCAACTTGGCTAATCGCGACGAAGGGAGGGACGTTAGGGATGACGCGGGGGGACAAGGGGTGGACAGGCCTGTGCTGGTCAGAACCAGCTACAAGCGTTAGGGAGGGCTGGGGTTCCCCCACGTCGTGGTCGTCTCCGTCTGTGTCATCATCCGTCCGTGTTGTCATTGTCGTCGCCGTCGGGGAGGTAGTCAAAGGGAAGGGGGAAAGTT